>JAUOBX010624959.1:0-15501 GCA_032360705.1 Eupentacta quinquesemita | reverse complement strand
TAGGTGCGCGAATCCCGCAATCGCGCTGCTTAGCGTGACCACTGGGTGTTATTGCACGGTGCCTGAGGTATTAATTAGTATGACGACATAGAGATCTTAGTTCTGCATGAAGCGGATGTTCCTCCTCTCGGTTGATATGATATCATCTAACTTGGAACTTCTGGCACAATATTTCAGGAATGCTCTGCTCTGTTCATCACAGGCAGGTAGAAAATGATACCAAATAGGCAAGGCATATAATAAATGAGGCAAGATTGATGTCTCACATCAAGTTGGAAGAAAAGAACAAGATACATTGATGTAGATACTATGTAGTAAACGCCCCGTAATATACTAGAAAACATGGCTAGTAAATGTTAGTGTGTTGTCAATACACACATCAATACCAACATTTGGAACTGACGAATAATTAATGTATGTGTGGAAAGATGCACTCTTGGTCGTTACCTGGCACTCGTGGGAGTATGAATCTGATATGAACGATCACTGATGTTCTGTTTGGAATAGACAAATCTATGTAATCAGTGTATGTTTGGGAAACTGCATGCCTGTCCATTACCAGGCACTCCTGGGAGAATGAATATGATTCAATATGAATTGGTTATTTGGATTGAAGCTACTGAAAGCTCATCAAGGAACCCATGCCTTGTTGATCATGGCTAACTGATTTGATCTTACTTCCCCCATCCAACGTACGACTAGTGAACATCATGATCTGACCACTTTCTCGGATTCTGGAGGAGCCAAAGTTGCCGAGTCTCACCACAGAAACTGTGTACAGCTGACTGATGAGACTGCTGTCCACTGCACCACAGCTGAACCTATATGCTATTCTAACCCACCTACTGCACACTGCATGGACTGCTAGCACTCCATCACAGAATGTGTTTTTGTCTTGCCTACACTTTGCTATAGGAGAGAACTAGCGGTTGCTCCATTTTGTGTGTGAGATTAATGTTAGGATTCCAGAAGGAACATTCAATGTATTTTATTATTTGATTCACTAGGCTGAGCCAAAAATTTGTGCTACAAATAACGTCATGCATGGCATTCATACTCTTTCACCTATTCATGACCAAACAATACGATTGGATTCGCCTTAGTGTCATAGATACCCAAGTCTGATTTTGTGCCAACTTTTCATCTGC
Source organism: Eupentacta quinquesemita (assembly GCA_032360705.1). NCBI lineage: Eukaryota > Metazoa > Echinodermata > Holothuroidea > Dendrochirotida > Sclerodactylidae > Eupentacta > Eupentacta quinquesemita. The sequence continues at coordinate 14,353 of JAUOBX010624959.1, read as the reverse complement.
CCGGTGTGATCAGGCACATAGTCAACCTCTCCTCGCTTCCCCTGTGTCCCTCTGGGGATACTTCAACACTGACATTGATACATTGGTTTCCCCGTTCCACACCCTTGCTGGATCAATTCTCCATCAGGAGCTTCCTGTTGCATGTCAACTGTGCTCAGTGCTCACCGTGTCAGTCCCAGGAATCGTCTCCGGCTGTCGTCCGACTTCAAACTCTTTGGGAGGCAAAAGGAATCTATGCAGTCTTGGGAGTATGTGTGTGTCACACTTTCTTTTGAACATGATGAGTGGGGGAAGCAAGGTCCCACTGATTTCAGACTTGGGTGGTAGATGACCGAATCAATGATGAGTAGAAGGTCCATGTTGTGTTTTATGCGGATTTCATTGATATTCATGAGTGAGCGGAGCTTAGAGAAAATGTCCCTCAGAGGACCTTCAGCTGGCAATATCTCCACAACCATGTGTCCGATTTTGCTCAAGCTTGCTTTAGTGTAATTGGTAATTGGTCAAGTGTATGTGTAGGATACACTCTGTTGCAGCTGATTACAATTTATGTGAGAGGAGCCTAAACCCAATATTGCTTAGTTTGGCTCGGGAACATGATACCCTGGATAAGAGGAAGTCTGAAAGATACAAGATCCGATTGATCTTATACTTGGGTGACAGATGATCCATGATGAGTGAAAGGTCCCTTTTCTCTGAACACTTCTTGGGCAAGTAATCACAAAGCCCATGAGTCTCTTGTTATATATATTCATTCAGTTCAATAGTCCAAACCTTGACTCGACCAACTTTGTCGGAGGAGTACAATTTTACGATCTAGCCAAGTCATCAAATGGTTCAATAATTGCCTTCAACATTAATACCTTTCATCTCTTTATTCTTACAGGGGACGGGGCCCAATCGTTAATCAGTTCTTACCAAAGTTCAACCTTTGGGTGCCTTCGCGAGCCAAACCAAGGAGAGTTACGACGTATGATATAGATACTCTGTTCATCGCAGAGAGCCGAGGCCAACCAACATGTACGTGCAATAACAGCACAAGCTGCCGCCAATGCTGCCGGAAACCCGTAGCGCAGGTTTAATTCTTCTCCCTCTGTTCTTGCAACTCCACCTTTGTGCAGGTTTTTTTCCAGAGGCATTGATGTTGATCTCTCTTTCTTGGTCGTTATGATTATTTATCGAGCGTGGGCTGTTCACTCTGTGACTGCACCTAGGTACTCGTGTGTATTTATTCAGGAGAGGCTCAGGGGCTCGGACGATCCAAAACTCCAGCTGGATTCCAATTTTCCTGCCAGCGAGCATGTTTTGCGAGTGGCATGATGAAAAACGTTGAAACGTTGAATGTTTCATTGTGTGAGGAATTTGGCGTAGGTGCAAAAGTTGTATGTTATTCGTAGATGGAAGCCACCACACTTAACCTCATCAGTCCCAGCTTAGGAAACAGGAAAGGCAATGCTGTAAAGCATTAGCTTTGTGGTACTTATTGAAGAATTATGCTGTCCCATGGCGCTGTAGTGGGGTTAGGAACAAGGAAAATGATTGGGATGACTAGAACATCTCAAAGTCCTTCAAAATCATTCCCCCGTTGAAACGTTTCAACCTGCCCATTTTAGTGCACAACTCATATTTGCACCGAGCATACGAAATTGTTATGCCACGTTATTGTTACCCTATGGGGGACTTACCATACGTGCAGCTATATACAGGTCACTTTGTTGGGTACCCATTCACACCAGCAAAGTGGGATGTATAGGCTGATAGTACCCTTTTGAAACATACTGGGGTAGCCTCGAAGTAGCGTGGTGGTCCATTGATTTGCGCACCTCTCACTCAGACTGCTATAACTTTCTTATTATGTTTTGGATCTTCAAAGTAATGTCACCGTGAGAATCACCTCATTGAGCTCTTTCACATGACATAAATGAATCTTATTGCAATGATAATATGCGAGTGGTGAATTGAAAAACAAACCGAGTAATGTTTTGTGTCCTACTCATTAATTTGCGCACTCATCAGTAGATCAGACCTCATGATGAATTGTGACAATGTCTGGACAACGTTGTACGATAGGTTCGTTAAAACAATAATTTGTAACAAGAAAAAGGCATTTTTCCTATCAGAAAACAATTCAAAGGATCCCCAACTCCAAAATAAATTTGCTGATTTCCGTAGTTAGGATAACAGCTTAGGCTACAGTGTTGCTAGGTATAGGACAAGTGCGCTTATCAAGGTGCAGTGACAATACATCTCGGAGATGTGATTAGCTTAGTCAGTAGAGCTTAGGACTGGTGACCCAGCTTTTCCAGTGCATCCGTATGTGAGGCACATGTCATCGATGGTGGAAAAGCCCTATATGAGTACAAGATATGATCACAATTATGTTATATCCATAACATTGATCCTATACTTTTGGCAGAAAATGTTGGTGGCTGGAATCCAGTACTGGTCTAGACATTCCAACGTTGATACAGATTGGCATGTTTTAGAGCAGTATGTTTCGATGGACCAAATGAGAGAACATATGCTCAAGCTCCTTGTAAACGATGCGGGGCTGTATCCTTCAATAGTTCATTGAGATATCAAATAAGGACAATATCATCATTTCCATACAATAATAGTTGTATGTCTTGATCAACCACTTCTCAACCATTTGTAGTCTTGGAGTACACAGTTTGGTCCATGATCATGTTGAATGTTGATCCAACTCGAAAATACTTGTGCCCATATACGAATGTGGTCTAGTGGCTATGATCCCTGGCTCAGACATTGAGATTACCTGATTGTCATGGAGCACACAGTCAGGTCCATGGACCAATCCATCAACCAGAAATGGTTGTCCACCATACAGGCATGTGGTTCAGTGGTTATGATCCCTGTCTTCTGAGCATGAGGTCTTGGGTTCAAGACATGTCTGTGACATTGACATTATCCAGTAGTCAAGGAGCACTGGGCGAGGTCAATGATCCAACCCCACTAACCAGAACTAGTTGCCTGTAATACGAGCATGTGGTTCAGTGGCTATCATCCATGTCTTCTGAGCCCGAGGTCTTGGGTTCGGGACCCACCTCAGGCATGGAAATTGTCCTGTAGACTTGGAGCACACAGGCAGGTCCATGGTCCAATCCATGAACCAGAAATAGTTGTCTACCATACAAACATGTGGTTCAGTGATCATAAGCCATGTCTTCTAAGCATGAGGTCTTCGGTTCAAGACCTAGCTGGGACATTAACATTCTCTTGGAGCCTTTGAGCACACAGTCAGACAGGTCCATCGATGATCGAACCCACAAACCCGAAATTGCTGCCCATAATATGAGCATGTGGTTTAGTAGTTATAATCTGTGTCTTCTGAGCACGAAATTGTGGGTTCAAGTCCGTGCTCGGATATCATTATTATTGTCCAGTTTCAGAGACGCAGAATGCTTGCTGTTCTGCAATCATGAATATTACAAATTATTCACATACTATATCACTGTTAGGCTAGCTTGGGGTAGATTATCCCTGTGGGAGGTTTACTGAGTACATGCAGTACCTGGAGCTATCACAACAAAGGAAAGAAGGCTTTCCATTCGGTAGACATTATCATCGATGAGGTTGAATTATTATCTGTACCAGCCTAATCCGAGCAACTCATCTACTGTTGTTGGCAGCTGAGATTCTTCCTGTCCCTCTTACTCGTGAACATTCTCTGGGTAATTCTGAATTTTGAGATGATGGAATCCCCCCCACCCCCCCCTTTCATACTATTATGAAGAAATGTGGTGTTACACGAGTGTTTTGTGCTGAAGTAACTTCATGAACCATTTCTATTATATTTATTTCATCGTTTTAGGCAGGGTAGTAAATATGTTCGTTCTAGCAGGAATTGCTTTTATTTATGTTTTTGGCAGGACTGATTGCTAAAATTAGTATATGTGAATAGATTACCTACTTCCAATTGAGTGAGAACGGTATTAATCATGACCAAATATCTTTGTAGTTGAAACTTGGAGCAATTATTCGTCATCATACATAAGTTAATGAATGATGTTGTTGTATTAAGGACTATGGAAGTGTCTTTTCATATTCCAAAATTATTGCTGTATTATTGATATTGTTCAGAGTTTGTTGTGATACCGGTACATGTTTTCACTTCAGCTATTCGTTTCGGTTATATGTGCATTGCATATGTGCAAGTTTACTTGCGATACTCCCAGGAGCAGCAGGCATAGCCTAATCTATAGGGTAGATATGGATTCAACCCTTCTCAGTGCCAGATTTTGTTTGCCCTGTCACCCACCAATCAATGATGCCAATTGTCCGCACAAAACCCTCGTAAACCAAGTGCTCATATGTGACTCAGACCACAGCGCTATTTAGGTGCCTGCTAATCAGTCAAAGCAGAGGCGGCATCACCAGCAGTCACAGACGAATGATTACTTTGGAACGTGCTCGTGAGATGTGGTGGCCTTCGTAGATTCAAGCATGCGCATGCACTGGTCAGGTGTGTGTGAGCAGGCTTTTGACGTATTGTGCCTAGACCTACGACCTCTGCACGGATGTCAGGAGTGAAGCCAATGACTGCAAGTCTGTTGTCACAGCAACTCGCCTCATCTGACTGCAAACCTCATGTACTTCTAATAGACTGCAAAGTTTCGAGCAAGTTTCCCTCCAATTCGATACAGTTATGTACGTTGAATTTTTTCTCGGACAACTTCGGCATTGGAGGTAGATGAGCATGTATAAAACGAAGCACTGTCTTACCCAATTTGGGGATGCCATTTTCCATGACAGGACGCACGAGGGAATTTTGAATAATATCTCGCAGCAACAAGCATGACTGAAGGTATGCCCCAGGAACAATGTGGCGCCTGCATGCAAGAATAAACCACGAGCTTCCGTGAGACTTCTCATGCGACATACAACTGCAGTGTTCCAAAGCATCGCGATATATTTGAGTAATGAGCTCAGTGTCAGGCAGACCCGTGTCAGCCCAATGTTGCCTGGCAAAGGAACAGTTTGTTGAAAAACGTTCCAGCGTTCATTCGCTAAGAAATGTTGTCCCGAAACACTAAAAGTCATCCTCGCTACTGACACTCGGCTCCTTCAAGTATTCAACATGGGATGGATCATGGGTGCAGTTGCCTGAATTTTGGTGATATGTACTCCAAATCTCATAGGTTTTATGTACTGACAGTTGAAGATCTTTTATCCTGAGATTGGTATTTACTCAGCTTTACGTCAACTGTTTTAGTTCTAAACTGTTCCTTTCCGAATGTTTAATCATACTGTTTTGAAGAATTTTCAGAAATCATGAGAGAGTGATCATTTTACATTTTAAACTGTCCATATCATGAATCATCAATTTTGATGAAGTTATGGATTTGTGCAGCATCAATTATCATCATATTTCATGCGTCATCAATCTCAATGGAATTGTGTAGCGTGAATTATCAAGATACTTCATGAATCGGAATGTTTAATGGAGTTGTAATGGGATTGTGTAGCAGCAATTATAACCATATTTCATGAATCAGAATATTCAATGGAATTTTGTAATGGAACTGTGTAGCAGTAATTATTATCATATTTCATGAATCAGTTGGCAATATAGATACCGGAAATTTGATTGGAGACCGAATAACAGCTCAGTCAGCAGAGCTCCAGACTAGTGATTAAAAGGCCTGGAGTCCCAAATCTGCATATGGCCCATACGTGTCCTCGGGCAAGGCGCTTCATGTCCATTGCCAAGCCCAACCCAGGGGTGAGTGGGGACCTGTGAGGAACCCAAGTACAATCTGGGCTTTTACAGACTGCAACTGACTCTCCAGAATCGTCAGAGAGTGTGTCTGTCAGTAGCGTACGGGACATTTGTCATGGGTGAGGGGTTTGGTTTCTCAAAATTTGAAAAAAATAGCTTCACCCTCAAAATCTTTGGTCATGGGGGGAGAGGGTTGGGTTTGGACCCCCCCCCAAAAAAAACCTTTGCGTATGCCCCTGGTGTCTGTTCTTCATGATCAGGGTAATATCTGTAAAGTGATTGTATACTGCTGTAAAGCAGTGATGACATCCTATATTATAGGTATGTAGGGGTACCAGATTTGGTTACACCCCTGTAGGCTAGAGATTTGTACACAATTCCCATACGTTAGGTTAAGCGTATGGGTAAGGAAATGTGCCCCCCCTCCACTATACAAGATATTGTTGTCATTGTAACTTTGTGTCTCAACATCCCAGCTTGAAAGCAGAGGCACGATATCACATGAATGGCAACAGTTTTCCTCTCGCATTCCTGGGAGACAAACTTTATCGTTTTTAAATCAATTCCTATTTCTGCATTCGTTATACCTCAAACTTGTGTATCTTTTTGTCTCTTCTTTTCCATGTAAGTGAGTGTGTATATTTTCTTGTCTCGAGTTTGGGATCGTGCTACGGGATTTCACTGTGAATAGCTTATCGCTACTTTGTTTGTTTTAGAGAGAGATAGAGTTATCCTGGACAGTGACTTTGTTCAGGTGATTTTGTAGTTCTATTCCATATGCCAAAGTTGATAAAAGTAAGCTAGGGGGATATACAAAAACGTGGAGGGGTCACAGTTGAAAAGTATTATTGTATTTCTCAGATTTTACGTAGAGTACAGTATTTGATATTTTAAAATGTTTCTAATTGGGTAAAATGTATTTATTACGTATGGGTGGAGAGGTGGAACGTTTTCTGGTTTGTGTGGATAGTATGGGAGGGAAGGGGGGAGTAGGCAGCTTTAGTGACCTATCAATTTCTGCCACAGTTCACACATTTCGTAATTTCTTCGAGAAAAAAATGAGAAAAATTGTATTTTCTCTGCTGCCGCGCCCGCCCGACTGTTTGAGGCGTGGTCAGTCATTGTTGTGCAATAGCTATTTTTGTATCAACTAATTTAAGTCTATGTCTCTGTTTTTTCGTGGAGGCGAGGGATGGTAACGCGAGGTCCGGTCTGTAGATAATTTCCATCCGAGTTTTATCCAGCTTTTGCAACTTTGTTCAAATGGATGGTCACAGCTAGGATTGAGGTTCTAGTTGGCGAGTAGACGCTCGTAGAGAGTATGATTTTAGCCATCGTACGTGCGGCCTGGTCGTTCCGTTAGATTGTAGTTTTACAAATTGTATTCATTTTGTTCTATTCCCTCCTGAGGACCAGGTCATGATCTTACATATAGCAATACAGTAAATATTTTCCCGCATTTACATAGCTGGGTATAAGTGTCGCCAACATTCTATGTCGCATTAATTATGGTATCATGTAGTATTTAGGCGAGGCTTCTTTAGTTTATGTAGGTAATGATTAATAAACAGGTAGATGTAGCGAACTTCTTTTTAGCATATTGAATACTGTGCATTATGTGTGTGAATATCGTGAGAAACTCGCAATCGTTGTGAGGCTTCTAATGTCGTTGCTTCTTGTGACTTGGGTATTAACTTTGAATCATCATCGTCGTTACCCCAGGTCATTGCATAAGACAAATAAAAAAAGTAAAATCACAAACTTCGGGACAGTTTTATTTTTGATTCCTTGCTTGAGGTGATGACACGACTATGTGTCTGTCTGTGTGAGGAAAACAAAATGTTCATATCGGATTACCAGTACCTATTTCAGCAATAAATTCCAGCGTCAATATCTCTGAAATGTCCTGAAGAATTGTGTGAGCAGTGAGAGTACCCTTCCTGCCCCTAGCTATATCACTGCCAACACATATCCTAGAGTGAAAATTGCTGTACCCGTGGTATGAGTACGGGTACAAACTCACTGGTACAAGTACGGTTACAGGGTCATGAGTACGGGTGCGACCAAGGTATTAGTACAGGATACTGTACTCGAGTACGGGTACTACAAGTCTGACAATTGCCTCGTGTCACAATGGAGGCGGGATGTAAATCATTCTTTCGCTTGAGCATTCACTTGGACAGTGGAATAAGATGCTCTTATAGTAGTAGTTGAAAGATTGACTAAAATCATTTCATGAAAGGAAGTAATGTAAACATGGCCTTTCTTAGACATGAATCATCTATTTGGTTGTGTGTGTGAGATGCTGTGCTTGTGAACACAATAAGTACACCCCACCAGCATGGATCACGCTCATCAGTGATGGAGTTGAGTCAAGCCAAACCGATACCGAGTCCTCAGCTTCGAGTCCTTGTGTCCGAGTCCTTGCATACCAGTCGAAATGTACACTATTAGATTTTACTGACGTGCATGTATGGTCCTACAAGGATTTAAGCTACAAAAAAAACACAAATAGGTGCTGTCAAAGTGGTGGATGCATCATTTCTGCTTATATCCTGTCCTGGTGGTGTTAGCATGTTCAATACAATGTTTTTATGTTCTTATGAGTGAAATGACCAAGATATTCACAGGCAAAAAATCAGTGAAGGACTCTGACAAAGACTCGGACCGAGTCCTTTCGGCCGAGCATCCAAGACCGAGTCCTCCAAAATCAGTCTCGAGTCCTCCATCACTGACGCTCATACTCGATAAGTATGTTCTCTATGATGACTATTTGAACCCGGTTGTTCTGGGGTCTGTGCAAAGGGTATCTGGGCTCACCGGAGATAAGTCTGAAATCCTTAGTTTTAAACACAAGAGGTCCAGAATTCTTGGCTATATCAAGCTGACATTTGGTGTGTAGTTTACGGAGTAGAATGTCAGGGGTCATAGGTTCATTATCCCTACTGGTAGAAGTTCATAGGTTTCGATTCAAGGAGCCACTAAGCCTTTTGGCTTTCTGGTAGCGAAGGAATTTATGCGGGCATGCATGTGTGTGTGTTACGCCCCTTGTATACACAATAACGTGTGAACGAAATGGGTGCAGAGAATCCAAACTTGATATAGGTTTGCCATGTGGAGCACATGATCCCTATTGTATTGGGGTCCGGTCTAAGTTCATTTGGGGTCAACAAAGGTCAAAGTCTAGAAACCTGACAACTCGTGAGTGGAAAAGTCCAGAGTTCTTTATATGTGGTGTGTAGGTTGGGGGTAGATGGGGCTCCTTAGCCGTGGTGGAGGCAATCCATCTAGGAGAAGGAAAACTAGATTTCAAAAACCATTTCAGGGGCGGATGAGGTACTCTAGCCTTGGTTGGCAACTAAACTAGTGTTGATATCACAAAGAAGTATCCAGTCCTGATCTGTAAAACAGGTTGTTAGGAAGGGCATCCAGTCGTGAAACTTCTGCTCCACAAAATCCTTACTCGATGGCAACAAGTGTGGTTGCTGTTAGAGTAAGGTGAATCCGGCCACTCCCATGAGGGGATCAAACTGGAATAAAACTGGAGAAGAGAGGTTGGCCACATGGAGTATGTGATCAATATTGTTTTTAGCTCAAACTAGCTAAGCTGGTTGAGCTATCGTAATGGGAGTGTCACTATGCATGTATTTATCTGTGAACTTTTGCTTTTTCGGCTGCCAAATGTTTGTTCTTTGGCCAATGTTAACTAACCTTGGAGACGATATTCATTGATGACACATCTTTGACCTTATATCATTGAAGGGGTCTGAAGAGCCGTTATAACGCTAATCCTACAAATAACAATGGATCTTCCCGAAAATTGGGTGATAAAGTTCCATGTAGTTCACAGATTCTGGATAGATGGTTGTTCAGTGTCAGTAGCGCTAGGACAGTGAACAATTTGAGAAAAGCCACCTAAAATGCTAGAATTCCTCTGGGGAACAATAGACTGACTGTCTTGAAATTGGGTTATAACGTTCCTCGGGTGGTGCTGTTCAAAACATGTTCACAGTGGTAATTTATTCTCGATATCGATGGAAAAGCAAAAGAATACAAAACATTCCTACTCCTTCAGAGAGAATTGAATTTTTCTTGGAATTTGGTCCTGGTGTTCCCTCAGGGATTATTCTTCGGGACATGTGAAATTTTTGTGTGTAAGATGAATATGTGGTAGTATGCCAGTTTTTATCCGGAGTTGTCCCCGATGTCAGGGGTGGCCGGATTCACCTTACTTTATCATGTAAGGATTTATTGGAGCAAGGATTTTACGACTGGATGCCCTTCCTAACAACCTGTTTTACAGATCAGGCACTGGATATTTTTATCGTGACATCAACACGTAGCTCAATCAGTGTTTTCTCATCAGATTGCACTAGTGAAACAAATTTAAACATTCCAGGTGAGCTACTGTGCCATTGGCACTCTTGTTCCACAACGGAATACATAATTCCGCAGTGCTCAGCATATTGACTAAACCAACACACGATAGTGCTTTACCAGTTTAACCGATCCACTACATGTTTTAGTTTCGTCTGGTTCAACCTACTGAACCATTGGTTCTCTAGTTTAGGTCTGGTCCGAGGTCATCCGAGGTCTGCAGAGGTCAAAGTCTGAAAACCCAGTAACCACAATAACTAATGAGAGGAGAGGTGTGGAGATTCTATACTTGGTGTGTAGGTTGGCCATATGGAGTTGGTATTGATTGTTCTTTGGGTCAGTTCCGAGGTTATTGTAATCGTGAGTGTTGGACATATTTTGTGTTGCGAAAGGTTCTACAAATGAGGCCAGGAATCCTTCAGTCAGGAAAGACCCTACAATCTGAATGAGGAGGAAACACAAGAATCGTAAACAGTGTTACCATATTACAAATTATGCAAACTTGTATGAGGGAGTATGGCCAAGCATTCACTCCTACAGATCAGATCCTGAAAGTTGGCAGCATTTTCATAGGCAATATTATAATTATAAGGGACATGAGGAAATTTGTGGTGTTATGAAAGGGATTAGAGTCAAATTTATCCTCTAGGAGTCAATTTCTGGTAATTCGTTTGAATGGTCGAGCAGCTTCTACTCCCACTAAAAACTCTAGGAGGAGAAGCATTTGGCATATTTTCACGAAATGGCCCACCAGATGACCTCAGACCTCCCTGTGGAGCGTCCTGGCCTGATTAGCTAAGGCATTGGACTAATCCAGAGATTATCGGTTCCAGTTTGTGTTGCATCCTCTAGCAATTGGTGCTCTACCGATTACTCACAATGAAGGGAAAGTGATTCGCAAGTTGCCTTCTGCATGTAACAACCCCACTGCAGTCACACCACGGAGGGGCAGTAATGGAGGACTCGAGAACGGAACCGATTTTAGAGGACTCGGATGCTAGGGACTCGAACTCGTCCCAAAGGATTCGGTCTGAGTCCTCCACTGATTTTTGCAAGCAATTGTCTTGGTTATTTCACCCATATCAATGAACATTTTTTTTCATTAAACATGCTAACACCCCTGACATCACAGCAATGATACATTCAACACCTCGACAGAGCCTATTTGTGTTTTTGACTAGCATAAGCCATGTAGGACCATACACACACGTCAGCAGAACCCAATGTTGTACATTTTGGCTGAAATGCTAAGTTTTTATGAAGACTCAGACTCGGGACTTGGACACAAGGACTCGGTCTCGGACTCGAATTGGGAACTGATGACTTGGACTCGGATGCTAGGGACTCGGTCTCGGACTCGGATTGGCTGGACTCGACTCTATCACTGGTGACACAGTGTCTGTTCCTGTCCCTCCTGCTATGTGTGGGCTCTCAGAGGATGAGCTGGCTTGTAGGAAGTTTAGGGCGGCGGTGGCAATGTCCCGCAAGAGTAATCCTCCTGTATGCCACAGTTTACTACTTCTGATCTTTCAGGGCCTGAGATAGCCAATGGCACGAATGGCCATAGCCATCAGTACCTTTATTGATGGCCGTGATGCCTGTCAAGAATCTCCCATAGACCAACGCCTTCTGATAGCAATTTTAGACCGTTTCAGCCCACTTGACAGATCCATGCCCTTTTGGGTCCCTATTTCGTGCCCTGCTATAATTATACTACTACTACTACCTCAGGCACTTTAAAAACTTTGAAAGGGGGCGACTCTGGTAGCATATACAAGGATGAATGGGATAGATGGAATGGAGTCCCTGGTGAGAAAATAACATGACTACAGTAAAAAGCTATCACATGAACAGTACATTTTATATTTACAGATAACATTTTACAGTAGAACACTATGCTGCCCTACAATGCCAGAAGGAAACAAGTGACGAAATGTTCATTTCGAGATAATCGCGAAAAAACATATATTCAGGAATTTTGTGCTGAAGGCCCGGGCTGAGTCTATATGAAATACTGCAAAATCTTGTTTCTCTTACAAATTTTGTTGCACAGTGCTGTAGTTTGGTCATAATGATGGTCTAACAGCTGTACCCTCGGGATGTTCAGGAATTTTTTGCCCGAGCTCAGGAAATTTCACACAATGGTACTTGAAATGCTTCTCCTCCTACCAGCTACAAATTATTTCCTTGGAAGTAAATTGTAATGGTCCTTAGGTAGAGGTCCATGAGGGGTGTTTGAGAATTCCGGACCCAGGGCCCGTTTTGGGCCCTGGGGCCTATTATATATGAAATACCTCAAAATCATGTATCTCCTACAAATTGTGTTTTGCACAGTGCTGATATTTGGTCATAATGGTGGTCTAATAGCCATACCCCCAAGATGCCCATGGACATGGGACCCAAGGCCCAAGTGTGGGCCTTAGGGCCCATCATGTGAAATCATGCAAAATGCTTCTTCTACTACAAATTTTGGTACACGGTGCTATTGTTCTGTCATAGTGATGGTGTAATAGTCGTACCCTTGGGGTGTTCAGGAACTTTCTGGTCATAGGTCCCACTAGGGCATGGGAACGCAGCTTAGTTATATTGAGTTCAGAATTCTTTTCTGCTACAAAAACGAACACTATACTGTTTCAGATGTCACACATTCTACAAGGTTGTCAATATATACAGTGTTTTCTCCATTACATCTGAATATATATGGGACCTTTAGACTAATAGCCCATGTACACATAACCTTTTAACAGTGGTTCTTTGCTCAAACAAGGTCAAGGGCTATCTCACGCACCTTCAGCCTAACCAGCAATCTCTGTGTAGATCCGGATTGTGCTTTCAAGTGCTTTGGCAAATGCTTAGATGATTTGTCTTTTCTATGGCTTGATCATCAATAAAACATTCCGTCTGCCTTTTTTCGCTGTGAAACAGCAGAGGCGGCATTTGTTCGAATAAGAGGCTGGCAGTTGTGAAAAATGTTGTCATTTCAATACATAGCTTATAAGCAGAGCTAGCAAATTTGGAATTGAGCTGGTATTCATGTCATCGTAACCTTGCAAGAGTTAAAATTGCCAAAAATTCTGGGAATCAAATACTGTATGAACTGTAATAGAAACCCCCCTGGCCCCTGCAATAGATGCTACCTTCCCTTTTTGACCAAAATATTGCCGGAAAAAGGGTAAATCTAGCAAATTTAGCCTAAATTAGGCTAAAATAGTTCAAAATTAGCCTGAAAATGTACACTCTAATAGAGGCCCCCTCTCATCAAAATACAATGCCCCCTGGGCATCTATCGGAGATTATACGGTAAGCACTCCATATTGGCAGGTTCCCAAGGCCTACATGTATGCAATTTAAGGACTGTATCATTTAAGGTTTGATAAATGATTCAGGTACGAAAGCCTTGTAAACATGATAACTAGTGAATGCAGCCACAATCGAATAATTATTCCGGACACTGGCTCAAAGTTGTCATTCGCTACACAGCTAAAGCTGTAAAATTGATCTATGTACAATACTTGTGTTGTTGGGGATAAGACTATTTGACAGGTTTTATGACCGTAAACCTGTGTATGAGCGCTTGTCGTCTTTAGCACACACATTGATCAAATACAGAGCAATGATTGCGCACTGCCCACTCGGACCTGTGATGATGATTTATGGTATTTTATTTAGGTTGTAAAGTCCAATGGGTGTGTATACTCGGAATAATTATGTTGACTCGCAAAATAGTTTACGATTCCATTTACCTATAAAGGCCACACTGACCCTATGTTTGTTTGAGGACAGCGAGCATTGCTAGGCCTACCGTATTTCACTCTATGGTGTTGTGGCATCGGGGTACACACAAAGGGGTATATGTATATGGTCCTTTAGCACCTAATGGAGCTGTCATTTGTATGATGGGAATGACATGGGAATGACACACATGATTTAAATTCAAATTTTATAATCTGAGGTACCATTCAATAGGATGACCATACTTTCGAATTGAAGAGAAAGGGAATGATGCACTCAAGTTTTGGGTCTGTTTCGAACCATATTTTATTAAATCCACTTCGATAATTGGGCAGGTTCAGTGTAAGCCGATGTCACACAACCGTTGATATCAATAATCAAAATGCAATCAAACAATCCTCCTGTCCGAACTGCTGTACAGTCTCATTCAAGTCTTACGGGTCTCTCTTCACACATACTTCCTGCACTGATGCCACAATTTTCTTTCTTCAATTTCCTCCTCCC
>JAUOBX010624848.1:0-15513 GCA_032360705.1 Eupentacta quinquesemita | reverse complement strand
CTATTGTATGATCACTCCATTACATCATGTAGACGCAAACTACGGGGTGGCAGACGTGAGGGACATCAGATTTAATATTACCCCACATACTTCTAGACGGACAAAAATACGGAGCGCGCGGGTAAGAAAAGGAAGGAGGAAATTAAGGGAAAGAGGGTAAATGAGTTTCGGGTAGCAAGGCAATAATACTATTCGAAGAAGAACAAGAAAAAGGAGAAAAATGGACATGGTACGAATTATGACCTTACGATTGAGGGTTTCCAAGGGGTCTCATATCACATTATTCTGCACCTCATGAGCTCCTTGTTCCATTTCTGACGTTGACACTCGATATTACTATGTTGCGCTTCTCCTCTGCTACATGAGGCCATCAATACCTGGGTTGTTATTGCAAAATGTCCGCGCGCCACGCGCGAAAGCTCCTACTCGTTTGTTGAAGATCAGTCAACTTCTCCAGGCTCATAAACTTTAGGCCACATAGGCCATTATTTTGCCATTAATTCAATCAATAAGTGGCAATTCATTGCTAGGATTCGCGCGCTACGCGCGCATGGTCAGTTCTTTTCGCTATGGGAAATCAGACAACTTCTCCAGGCTCATAATTGTTATGTCTCATAGGCCATTATTCTATCATGACTTCAATCAATAGGCCTACGTGGGGTTTTTAGGCTGAATTTTCGCACGCTACTCGCGCTGGCTCCTGTTCGAATGTTGGAAACCAGTCAACTTTTCTACACTCATAACATTCATATATTTTATCGAGCGCTGCGCGCGCAGTCTTCTTCCCGTCTGTTAGATATCAGTCAGCTTCTCCAAACCCATATATTTTAGGTAACATACGCCATTATTCCTCCATTGATCCAACCAATACGTGGGGTTTTCATGCTGAATTTTCGCGCGCTACGCGTGCACGATTCTTCTCGTCGGTTGGAAATCTGTCAACTTCTCCACACTCATGTCTTTAAGGCTTCGTATGCCATTCTTTTTCTATTAATTCAATCAATACATGGGCTTTTTATTGTTACAATTTCACGCGCCAAGCGCAGAGACTTCTCCTCATCTTGAAAATCAGCCAACTTCTCCAGAAGTTGCGTGACATGTTGTTCCATTGTTTTAATTTCACTGTCAAGTTGCTTGAATATTAACACTACCCGAAGCCGTCAAATGTGGCACCATTTTGCATCTGAGCAGTATTAGTGACATAAAAAAATCCCAAAGGGGAGGGGGACACCCCCTCACCTTAGACCCCTTCCCCATGTCACTCTCCAAAGCTAGTTCCTTCGAATTTTATTGCGCCCCCCCCCCCCCTATTCTGAAACCATGGCGCCGCCCCTGTAGGTAACGTAGCCCCTCGAAGTAAGGGAGAGGCTCCAAGTGGTTAAGATATGCTATCAAATCTAGCGTCATGAGACAGATCGGTCGATGATGATAATAATAATAAAAATAATAATATCTCGTTTTTATATAGCGCTTTTACACGTCGATGGCATGCTCAAAGCGCTTCACAGATATTACCCTCATTATTGACTTGAGTCAAACTCTCACTTTATATGGTGCGCATTTTTTTCTGCTCTTTCCTGATTCACAGCCACTGTGTATCACGTCTTCGTGTCCCCCGAGGGACTTCCCGATAGGGCTGCCACACACGGCGCACGCTACTATTTACAAATCACCTCACATGGTTCCGAGAAACGCCTGGGTGGGACGAGGCATCAATGAACTTATGGCGAGATATATTATAGTTAACTGTTATTACTAGATATTGGTACCATACAATTTCCACGTTTGTATAAATTGAAAAGACCCTATTTGTCCTCAATTAACAGTCAGCAATTAAGAACGATTTGAACTCTTAACGGGAGTTTGCACTAGTGAAACAGCTCGACTAACGTAACTTCACCGACTGGCGACCTTCCAATACACCGCTTAGATCTCATACCTCATCTCGAAAACTAATTTAGTCAAGCCTGCAGTGTCGACAGGAATACTTGGGAATCCGATAAATTGGGTACCTGTCGAGTGCGCACCCAAGCCTCTCAACAGCTCTATTTCTCTAAACATTTCACAAAAAATTAGGAGTTTGTTTTGTGAGAATCAGTGAAAGCTTACCTTTCAAATTATTCACCAGATATTATAATCTATAAATTTACGTGAAAAAATACAGTATGCTTTTGCAGGTGTACCCGTCGAATGCACACTACACCCCTGCGCGTCGATGGCGCACAGTGAACGTAATATGTTTTAAAATTTGAAATTTACGTCAAAATACGGGATTAACCTGAATCATTTAGTGGTACCCTACGATACTAGGCCAATACGGTATACTATTTGGGGCCACGGCATGATGCTAGATGAATATCGTAAACTGGGGTTACTTTGACACTCAAGATCTCTTCGACAGGTCAAGATTTTACCAAAATGTCCTCAAACTGCCCTCTATTTTCCGAAAGGAATGAATTGAATAATAAATATGAGCATACTTTATCCTGCTGTGTTCGAAGATAAGTTACCCCACAATAATTGTTTTCTTCAATTCAGAACATGAGTTCCAAAACCACCTGTCAATCATTTACATCAAATTTAATTCATGTCAATAGGTGAGAGTGACAATGGTATTTCAAAAATGAAAGCATGTACATTTTTGGTTCTCCCAGTTACCCCAGCTCACAGAACCCATCTGCCTAGTATGGCAGTATGAGGTAACTACTATATATTTCCATTTCTACATTAGGCCTACCATAGAAACTGATGATAGGCCAAGGTAACTATCCGTAACAATTTATAATGTATATTTGTAATACCCATTCGAAAATCCAATTACAAAATTAGGGTTACTAAAGCACTCAGTTTGGCTATTATACCCACGATATTTTTCTTTTTTGACCTCGACAACTGCCCCTTATCAAATTGTCTCTTCGCATACCGGCAAATATCAAAGTTGGCGAGTGTCAATTTTAACAGGCGAATGTACATCTGTACATAGCTGTATGTTGCGGTGAAGACTGAGCAACACTTTCTAACTTACAAAATACCAAGCAATCACGCCCAGAATGGCGAATCGCCAGTTAGTTAGCCCTTGATACCGGTGGATGTATACGGTTTCTTTGTTAAAGCGCGGCGCATCTGGTAATGAGGCGTAAAGGACCCTTATGGATGGAACATATAGTTCATCGCGCCGGGATATAAAATCGGCCATAGTTAGATATAACGGGTGAGAGAATATCTGAAGGGTAGGATTCCATATGATCTGATGCGGGTAGCGGCATGGTACAACACATTGGGATTCACGGGAATTCAGACATTGTTTTGTGGTGGCAAATCATCAATAACAGAACGAGCACCAACCAGAGTATGAATATCACGCGGCCAGTGTGCTATTGATGCCTCATCACCGCGAGAGGGTTTTATGGTGAAATTTACGATCCGCTACATATTCATTAAAATACGTCTGCCTTCATAATAAAATCCTTCCATTACCATAAAAAGTATCATGATTCTGTATCGAGCCACGCATCCACGCATATGTTATTTTATCCTTAGACATGTTATGTTAAATTAGTAGCGTATACGGTCAATTACAAACCACTTAAGGGTGTATACTCCCATGATGGGCTACGTATTGAAGACAAGGTTATGTAATATCATACCACGTGTCATCGTGTACACAGTAGCAATAATTGATAGATATAACACAAGCTAGGGTCAAAATGCCGTGTTGTTTATTTTATGATAAGCTAAGTAACTATCAAAATAGTGAAATTGATAGAAGCGTAATTGATACGACGCGGCTGTTGATGGCTACATGCTAAAAAATGCTGATACGCAAAAAACTACGTAACAACGTTTTGGTGTTTGTGTTTTTTTTGTTCCGTTCGATTTGATTCAATTAACGTTGATTGCTACAGGTTCAGGAAGCCACTGAAGGCTCATCGAGGACCCCTGGCCGTGCTGATCATGGATGAGCACCGGCTATGACTCGCCTCATCTTTTCGACTAGATTGTGGTAGTAGGGCCTGCACGCGTCATACAACAAACGAAATGCACAATAATTCGATAAACAGGGTTTATCATTCGATAAACAGGGTTTAGTAATCGGAAAACCCGGTATATCGGTTGATAAACATGGTCTATCCATCGAGAAAGCTGTTCAGTCGAAGCCAAATGCTCAATAGGTCTGAAAACCCCGGTTATCGATCGATAAGACATAACATTTGATGAACTGGGTTTATCAACTGATAATCCTGGTTTTTCGATAGATATATTTGCTGATAAACCACGATTTCCAGAATTTCGCTTGACTAACCTGGTTCATCATTCAATAAACCAGAGTCATAACATTTGTGAGCATTAGACGTAGATCGACCGATTAAACTGGTTTACCAACTTGAAAAGTCGATGAAGTTTACTGCTCGGTTGGATATACCTGGTTTCTCAACCGAGAAACCTGGTTTATATGTCGTGGAACCTGATTTATACAGAGCAAAATGTTGAGACTGTCTGTCTATATTTTACTTTCTTGAATTCAGAACTAGGAGTATTTGCATGATTTAATTTCGGACTGAAGACGTGTCGGACTGAAGAAGTGTCGGACTGAAGTCGTGTCGGACTGAAGACATGTCGGACTGAAGAAGTGTCGGACTGAAGACGTGTTGGTCTGAAGCCGCGTATTCTATTCTCAGACTGAAGACGTGTATTTCATTTTCAGACTGAAGACGTGTCGGACAGAAAACCTGTCGGACTGGAGCCGTGTATTATATTTTCGGACAGGAGACGTGTATATCATTTTTGGAATGAAGACGTGTTGGAGTGAAGACGTGTCGGACTGATGACGTTTCGGACTGAAGACGTGTACCCCCTCCTCCACAGCCCTTTGTATATACTGCCCACGTAGTCAGCAGTTGTAAAAATATTGTAAATACGCTGAAATTAAAATAACTTGTTCTCTCGAGTAAAATCTGTAAATTATATTTATCATAAAGAATGTAATAATATATTTCTTTGATGTAGGGGTTATGTTATCGCAGGAAATTAAGGAGCTGGTATCATTGATGATACAACTAATCGCTATTTTGGTTAAGTTTAGTTGGTAAACAAGAGCTCAACAATACTTCTACCCAACACTGAACGAGGCTCATACTCAGTATATGGGTTCCTAATTATACGTAAATAGAACTATTTTTGGTGTTGGGTCAACCGTGATTCAAGATCAACAGAGAACAGGAACTGCTGTCTAAATCACGTGATCATGAAACTTTGATTTCTGTTGGAGTATAGGCTGATCGACCGTTCGATCATGATGTGTGAGAGTTGGGGTAGCTTGACTGTTCGAACGAAATATCTGGAAGTAATCCCTGAAAGAGAAGAATTCGATCTGGAATTCCTTTTCGTACGAAGCATTGTTATTCGGTAATGGAGAAACACGTTCATGATCATCTGATTGGAACTACTATACAACAGAGAGACATTTTACGTATTTTCACAAAATAGCTGAAGTTGACCACTCAATTGACCACCTTCGTGACCGGGTTTCATTACTATTGATCGAAGGGTGTAGGAGTTGTAGCAATTCAAATCAATCGTAGATAGATACAATTTTGGATCTCTATAATGTTAGGGATGTAGGCTTATTTCTATTTTATTATTAGAAGGGCAATTATAGCGATTTTAGACTGTACAAAAATAGTGATGGTATTCAAGAGTTCGAGAATTCTAACTAACTTAACAGATCATAAATAATCAATTTGATTCCGGAAATGTTGCTTGTGTCATCTGCGAAATTCCACGAAATATGTTAACTGAACACGTCATATGAGCATTCCGATCCCTAATGTGGTTTCTGAATAAAGCGTATATAAACTCACACTCGATCAGTTTCGAATGTCTCATATTCAATCCACGGGGGTATTGTGACAATTTATTCATCCATTTCAATATCGACAGAGTGTATCCTCTTATAATATTATGGATGTGTGAAGACAAAATACTAGAACAGATGATAGTTATGACCCAAAATAGACGGATTGCGTGTTTTGACGTACTGGGTGTTTTCCCCCCACTGATGTATTCATTGATTCGGGAATAATGTATATACTGACGTTCCGTACTCGAACATATCTGAATTACGACATTATTATTGTCCTAAAAATATGTATAAGCTTGTATTCAGGGAGTGCATCGCCTTCGCTCAAATTTGTGCGATCAGCAGTGAACTGATTTTTTTAATTTCGTAGACCAGTCACTGCGCCAAAACAAAAACCGATTTGCCCCAATGGGGTTTTAGGGGTTGAATACACAACTTGCCTAGTAATGGTTACCATCTTCAATTGTTCAAGTGATCAGGCAATATTGTTAATATATGATATTTATAAAACGAAGTTTATCAGCCATGTAACATTGTCATGTATTAGTACCTTTTCCACAATGGACCACTAGAAAAAATGACGGAAATTTGACAGTGAAAGCCTATTACAGTAATAAAACATTAAAAACAATAATAACATCATCATAAGAAATCCGTAGGTGATCAGCCCTTTTAGCAACGGTTCGCTATAGTCGTCACATGCGAAAGAACACACCACATATTATTCCAAATAATTTACCAATACACATCTATGAAATGTCACACATGCAGTTACTTATCTCGAATATACAAACATGCCGTCCAAGACGGTGACAGCTCAGGGATCAGATATGATGGTTTCCTCCTGTTTAAATAACTAGGGATCAGAATTCCAGTCCTCTGCCTATTCCTCATCGTGGTGGCTCATTGGCATCTGGGGTGAGTGTCCAGCAGGGTTAGAACTTAGCATCCGAGAACTTGCAGCGAGAATACAGGTGGAATTGTAAATCTGACTTTCAACCACTCTTTGATTCTTTGGAGACTGACTTCCTCACTCTTTTCTCCACCTCCAACGTTGCTGTCAGAAACTGTCGCGATCAGTTTGAACCTCGAACAACTAATCACTTAACCTACCCGGGTGCCCGATTGTGATGGAGAATGTGCACATACACTGGACCCTTCTCTGACGTCTCACTCTTCTATCTACCGGACAGCTCTAGTTCTACCCCCTTTACGTCAGTCAGACCACTGTCTGATCACTTTCACTCGTGCTTTTCAATCTGCTCCTCCTCCTATATCTCGCACTGCAAGCATGTCTATTTTCCTGGTCAATGGCCAAGTCTGTCACTTCTAACTTCTGCCATAATGATTATTTCCTTCCTACTCTGCAAAATTCGAACGGGTCCCTGTCAGCAGACCCACAGTTCAAGGCTGATACTTTTGCTTAGACGTTTGCATCTAAGTCTACTATTGATGATTGTGGTAACACCCTGAAGGAGTACTCACGTAGTCATACTTATACCCCCTGTTAAATGATCAGAAAAGGTTAAATGAGTGCGGAAAGCTCTCTGCAGTCTCGATCCGAGAGTGTCCTACTGACCCGACATGATGCCTGCTATCGTTCGCAGGCGATGTGCTCCCGAACTTGCTCCCATTCTCAACAAGCTTTCAAAACTTTCTCACACTATTGGCATCTTCCCCTCCTTCTGAAAGCTAACCCATGTAGTATATATTGCCAAGAAGGGTGACAGATCCAATCCTTCTCGTCCAATAGCGCTCACCTGTCAACTGTCTAAGGTGATAGAATCCGTCATCACGGAGCAACCTATGTCCTCCTTGGAACATCATTTTCTGCTGTTCGACAATCAATATTGATTTCGCAGAGACAGATCAACCGGTGACGTCCTAGCTTATGTCTTTAACATCTGGTCAAGTTTTTCAGACGTATGAGAGTTGAGTGATCGCTTCTGACATTTCTAAAGCCTTCAATCGTTATTGGCCTCGTGGGCTCAATGCCGAACCCCGTAGATTTGGTCTCCACTCTTCTCTTATCTGCCTGATTTCCTACTTCCTTTTGAATCATTCGATAACTGTTCATGTTGATGGATTTTACATCCTCAGTTCATCCTAGCAGTGCAGAAGGATCTGTGATTTATTCAACCTTGCTTATTCTCTTCATCAAGTGCCTTATTGATGCTCTCTCCTGTCCAGTCGTTTTAAGTCATCCTTTCAACTGCCTCACCAAGCGTAGGCAAACTGCTGATCTTCTACACTAAAACCTGGTGTGATGACCTAGTCAAGTTCAATTTCAAGAAGACTGACAACTTTTCATCTCTCAAAAGCATGACAAAACTGTTCCCAACATTCATTTTGAGAGTTCTGAGCTGGGATCCTCGGACTGTTCTCAGCTGGAAATATCATATGCGAGATATTGCCAAGCGAGCCTCTCAGAAACCTGGGTTCCTTTCCTGCTTTCAACCTACCCATCTGTTGCGGTTCTATAGAGCACAGATTCATGCCCACCTGGAATACTGTCCCATGTTTTGGGAGGAGCCCCTCCAATAGTTATTATTCAGTCCAAGGCTATCAGACTGATTGGAGATGACTTCTTGACTTATTCTCTGCGGAGTCTTGCGCACCGAAAATACGTCCCAGTTCTCTCTCTTTTTTGTCGCTACATCTTCGTGCATTGCTTGCACCATTCATCCCATCCCGTGAAACGCGGTTGACAAACAACATGTAACAATGTGCTGTTTGCATTCTTGCAACCCGCTCTGTTTCACACTTTTTCTAATTCGTCGTAAGAACCTCTCGACTCTGCTTTCGCTCTTTCTACAACTTTAAGCTGTTCAACCCTAGTATCAACAAGCTTTCTCCCACTACTCTCTTGTAACTATATCTCCGGCTCTCGATTTCCGAGAACACTGCAGAACTGGTTACCGTATTTGGTATTTATTGTCAATTTATTTAAATCGATTTTTTACTCGATCCCAGGAAAGAGATAACGACACTATTTGAGGATTATTGCACGTTCTGTTGGGCGTAGCAAGTTCTGTGGTGTAACGAGTTCTGAGGCCAGATTTTTAAGATATTGTCCTTGAGGGCATGATATGAGCGCATTTTTATGGTCTTCAAAGGAGGTTGGTCACGAGCGAGCAGTTTACGACAAGTTTACGATCCGGTGTCACAGCTTGTGGTGAATATCCCTGCGTTTTCACGTCTTTCTCTCCCTTCGACTTCCCTCTGTGTTTCGTCTAGGCATGACTTTGGTGGTATCCCATTGTATATTTTACGGTACCGTAAAATAGCTTCTAGCCCAAGGAAAGTGTTCCGTCATTAATTACGTAGAAGACACTTTTATGGGTGCGGTTTACTGCTACACTGATGGAACTGATGAAATTGATCGAAGGCAACAATCAAAACGGAGAACCATAGATAGAGTAATGTGAACCGTTCGTATAAAATTATTGAGTTTTACGAAATGCTTCAAATGTCGAACTCCGTATCCCCATTACATATCAACATAGATAGGATATCACCATCACGTTAATGTTGAAGTTCAATTATAACGTTAATGCCTAGATGAGATTGTGTTAGTTCCATAGCCTAGCCTCGGCAGCGATATTGGGATCGAATAATTACTAACAACATAATATCTGAAAAATTTACATAAAGTAAAGTTTACATTACATACTTTCACATGTGAACTGCTCGCCTTTGAAGGCTGAATTTAACAGTTGATGCACACTGGCTACTATGTATCTCGAAGTATTTCAGTGGGCATTGTTCCACATAATTGTATACTTCTTATGTTCCTTGATTTAATTTGGTCAAATAATGAGGTCATCAAGAAACGTGGAAATGTGAATAGGCGTCATCGTGTGGAATCATAGACACTTAACGACGCTGGTACACTCAACGTTTCGCTGAGACTTGAACTCAGCATGGGCAACCAGGTAGTAAATGGGGGAGAGGGAGAGGGTTAACAATTCTAGTATGTATGAATCTGAATGAACGAGAGGGACGCCAGTGCACCATCTAGCTGGTCTGTTGGCAGCCCTGAGAACAGGAATAGGGGAGGCAACCTGGGATCCTGGAATTCGAGGAAACGAATTTCAAGTCCGAATCCTCGGGCCATGTGTGCTTTATAATAGGGCAAAGGCTCATAGAGGTCTTGTATAGGTTGATGCCTTCAAGAATGCATAAAGCTTATACAGTCTGAGTAGAACAACTCATTAAGACGTCTCTCTTGCGAAAAGTCAAATGCTCGCACACCTTCCAAAATGATGCGGACCTGGTTTATTCAACATGTAACAAATATGTCAACCAAAATGTCAACCAAAAAGTGATGGTGAACACCATAGTAAAAGGTCCTAGTGTGTCGCCATCACACATTAAACAGTTCAATGAGCCCGCGGCAAGGAATTTATGGAATGTTGGAAAATTCTCCGACAACTCGAAATCGTTTACCAAAATTGGGCCAAGGTATCTGGGAAAATTCCTGTGGTTGGCCACAATGATCCTAATCCCTAATCCTAATTCAACTCGAATGGGTCATTCACGATAGCAGTACCCACGCAAGCTATATATTCAGAAGCAATGCGCATTGGCTGACTCGACAGGTCATCAACATTGAAGGCGCTGGTAATTCCGCTAGAAAAAAATAGGCTAGCAACTGCTAATGTGAGTTGATGTTAGTGGAAAATAAAGATGCGTGTCTTTCAGTGCTCACCATCCTACAATCAGTCAACTCGGTTATTTGCGGAATTACAACAATATTTGTTCGATTCATTGGGGCATAGTCAGAATTGGGCGGGTAGTTTAGGAGCTAGTGTTATCGAGTAGGAATAATTATTACATTTCAGTGCACATCTTTTCATGGTTGATGGGGTCATTGAGAAACCTGAAAAAATGAATGGGTGTCATTAAGCGTAATCTGGGATACCTAACAACACTATCATACCCTTCCATATAGAGCTTGCCAAAAACCTGGAATGGCCAATAGCAGTAAACAGGGGCTGCAACTTTCGGGGGATGTGACACCGGAAATACACGTTCCGCTGTTTTTCATCACTAGCATAAGTCGGAGGGGATCGATATACATATATACTATTGTATGTTCGGAGGAATGATGATAATAGCTATTCACTCAATCAAGCTGAAAAGACATATCAGCCACGCGGACTATCCACCTACGAGGATAACATTACTTGGGATCAGACCTCTCCATAGCGAATAGGCTCCCTATTATAAATAGCGAATTATAATCTGAAACAGTACATTGTTCAAAGTAACGCATATGGCTCCAATTTATTGTTCATGTATCGCAGTAATCAGGAGACTACTTTTCTTGATTGATATTGTCAAATGAAAGAAACCAATTTTTTTGAACGAACAATTATTCACGTGATATAGCATATTCTAAATATCTATTACATTACATCTGTGCAATGCTCTGTGGAGGCACTGTCATCCTCCTTTAAACCTGTGAAACGACGGAAATGTTCATTGATAACTTGTTCACGGACTCGACAGGTCACCGACACGTTATTGATCTTAGGAGCGCTGGTATTTATGCTAAAGTTAGAAAAGTGTCTGAACATGGAAATACCGAATTATGCCTGCCTTGTAATGTCTTAAAGTAACAAGTGTCACAAAACGCATTTAAGTAGTTTTGAATGTGTCTCGTTCAGTTATCTCATAGATATGACACCACTCCCGGGGCAATCTAAATTTCGATATTTTGGATGAGTATGAAATTGGATACATTCTATAATGTATTAGTCATGACCTTCATATGTTAATAGAATAGTCGAATGAATTTGTTGGGGTTTCCATTGAATCAAAATTTTGTGGGATATCATCGACCTCCATGAGTCATTCGTGGCGACCCCCCGACTGCAGTACGATAATTTCACGAAATTTAGATTGCCCCGGGAGTGGTGGCATGGGGCAGACATGGGCAGACATACACTGATCCTAGAAACCCACATATGCACGTGCACATTCTCACGTACAGATAATAGGCAGTAATATAGTATCGGTGCAGACAACACGCTTCGTTAATCGTGTTGGTATTCATTTATAATGGCAACCCAGGCTCGAATTTATCATTGATGAGAGCGGTATCAGGAACCAGTTCTCCTGCTCAACACCTGGTGGACCAAAGCGCTACGTACTGACGTCATGTAGTCCGTTAAATGTGCAGACTGTGATCAATCTGCGTAGCGTTTGGAAGTGCATCTCATGGTCCTCATTAACCGGAACATGTTACGCCATTAGTTTTGATTGAGCCTAATCGAGGATGAGGCCGCATCGGTGACTGTCCCCCGGTCACTCGGCCTTGCTTGTTCATTGAAATACAACCTGATATAACCTGAAGTAATCATATATTGCTGTATTACGGATCGTCAGAATTGTATAGAGGGTCAATGGGCTACTTGACGACATACCTTTGTACTATCATGAGTCATTCACATATAATTGATGGGCAGATGGAGAACGCTGAAGACATAGTTAACTCGTGACGGTGATCAAGTGTTACGTCGGAAAATACAATCGACAGAGAGTGTTTTATGAGAGATGGTTTAATCGAGGAACAATTGTGTTCAACTAGAAGTTATGTATTGTTTCATCCATCTTTGTGTGTACAGCGCTCGTTATTCTTGGACCAGTTCGGTCATTCTGAACCACCATTGCCTATTCGGCACATATACTTGCTAAACTAGCTACTGCGTTGTACTGCAAATGATCATAGTATGTTTTCATGTGCGTGGCGTTTATGGATACACTCTTGCGCCGGGTTTCCTGAAACTCAAATCCCCTTCCCCGCATGTATAGGTGGGTGCCTAGTTTGAACAGGTAGGCAGCTCAACGGCCAAGTATGTATTGCTGTACCTGACAATGCCCACAACTACCCTGCGCGAAAGCGACATCCGTTTTTGCATCAGTGCAAAACCGGTCAAATTTTCCGGTCGGTGCAGATGTACTCGGATGATTTACTGCGTGAAATTTGTTTCATTTAACAGAACAAAGTAAATAAATACAGCTACTCGTTGAGCTCATCGCACAATTTTGCAGAATATTCTAACATCGTCAACTCAACTGCAAACATCAGAGAGAACACCAGGTGCAACTGGACGTCGCGAATCATTGAATTGAGTTAACCTTTAATAATATTATATGATGGGTCATCTGTATTTCGTTACAGTGACCATAGTAGGTATATACATCACCTATATATATCAAATGCCATTGCTACCTAGAATGCGATTGAATGAATGATCGTAGGCAATATTTAAATTCCTGAGAGGCAAGGATCGTGCAATGTTCAAATATATGGCTGAATCTACACAATTGTAACATCGAACACACACGGTACTAACGTTCGGTCAGTATTCATTCATTGCATTTAGTCATCATAAGATTCCATGCGAGAGGGATCATTGCAGATCGTATTTGTATGTGTTTTTCAGTCCTTGCACTGTTGCTCTTAACGGGGTGAACGCCAATTGTCATCAACTTCTTAGATTTGAACCACATGTTTGTTCTTGTGTTCGTAACAGTTGATAATTACTTTTGGTGCACGTGTTGCCATATCCCTCTGAAATGAACACGGCCTTTGTTATTGATTGTCAGATCGAGTATATGAGAGAATCATTGGCAGGGAGGCATTGGAGACGGTCAGACTGCACGCTTATAAAATAATTTGAGGTGGAAAATCCAGTACACATTCCAGTGAAAATGGGCAATAACTATTAATCACCGAATTGGGAAGAGTCGGGTATTTTTTGAAATGCCCTGAATAGGTAGAAAGATCATGCGCCACGCGTGCATTACAACTTCTCCCGAGTTGAGAAGTCCGCCACATTTTTCTCCCGCACTAAATTGCAGGTAATCTCGTAGGCATGTGCATGCATAAGTTATTCATAAAGTTATAAATGCTGTGCAAAATCTTCCTCCTGGTATATTCTAGGAGTAATGGAGATCCATAGGCAGAGATTGTCAGATATTCTGATTTGGATATTGAGTATAGTGATATGGATAGGGATGTTGATCGTGATTTGTATGTTGTTTATAGTGGTGGCAGCTTACACTCAATAGGCTGTTCCATTTTAATAGCGCGCAAGCATCTAGTTATAACACACCAGTTAAGGAGTACATATGTAACTCAACTGGAGCTGTTCAAAGAATTCCAACTAATAAATATGCCATGAGAACAAATCTTTCGTGTAATATTGTATCCAGTCATGTTATTTTTCAAGAGTAACCTTAGTTCCTGTCATACATGTCATAGACCCACTTAGTGTTGCCACCACGATTACTACATAAAAAAGATACCGAGAGGTATTGATATGTAATTAATGTTGAGTTAGCATGATCAACTGATACAATATGAGTTAAACGATTGCTTAAAAGGCGATGTTTACAAATGCGGATCCGAATATAAGTCATCTGCTCTGCTACATATAGTCAGACGATTTTGTATTCACAGCGATGCTCCAACCAAACATAATTGAGAGGGTCACATTTGAGCGCAAAGCAATCATCCATCCAGTAGTAGTAACTTGGTGTAATTGATTTGTTCGTGGCCTAGCTAGCAATGATAATTGCCTCACGATTATTGCTTGTTGTCTGTTATACTACAATGGATCCCCAAAGCTAACAGAGATTTACCGATTGGGAAAATGTAATTTGTTTGACACACAAACCTACAATACCACTCAGAGCTCAGAGATCAGAGCTGCTTTGCTCATCAACGTTTGCTGCACATGCATCTGTTATTAGTTTTAACATACACAGGGAAATGAAATAATTCTCAATATGAGGTAGTATACAGCTGCACTCGATAGTTTAGTTTTAGGCTTATTGTTCGAATAGGATACTCGAATACATAACAACCGCTCATTGATTAATTTCAGAACAATCGAGCTGATACAGAAATGTACTATTTGCACTATCAATCATGATGGCTATGGGGATATTCGTCGAGCATAACCGTAAATCGTGCAACATAAATGTAACCGTTTCTTTCAAGCCACATTTTACTTCGGTGGCGATAATATACGTTGTGATGATAGTCCATTGATGCGCCTTCCCATTGCCTGTAAGTAGCTATTCGAATTCTGACACATCGGTCAAGTCTGTTGTAAACAGTCAAATATACACGCAATAACAATTAGCGATGACAAATTGTTCATAATGACATGCTGCCTCGGTTACATCGAACCTAACTTAGAAATTAACCCTATAGCGACCAGGTGGAATCAGCCACGTAAGGATCATGCGCTACAATGACCAGTCTCTTGCTCGAGAGCACTCCTATAACTGAGCATTCAATAGAAAACGTCATGCCCTGGTACCCCCGCTTGGCGCAAATCTCAGGCAACTACTTTAGTTTCGAGCGTCGTGTGAGACACGGAAGAGGTCTGTTGCTCGTGTTCAACATTGGCCAGTATAGAATTCACAATACTAATATATCGAACTTTTCCTTGTATGAGTACGACACTGCTGACTATGACGTTAGGCTGTACTGTTGACCACAAACACTGATGCAACAAATTGTTTTACCTGCCGATGTAAGGGCCAATGTAAAAATCACTATCACTTTATCACACAGTTTTGCTAATTGACTATATCAATTACTAAATATGTTAAAAGTGATTCTATTGTTC
>JAUOBX010624737.1:0-15514 GCA_032360705.1 Eupentacta quinquesemita | reverse complement strand
AGACATGGTCACATAAGGCATATGATGTCAACAAAAGATTAGGATTTGCTTGCATGGCTTTTTTTAATCGATGCTGAAAGTTGTGTGACTCACGTTACATGAAAAGGACAAGAAAAAAACTCCTCTTCTCATTTTCAAAATTCTTCTATGCATTCAAGATTATTCAATAACATTGAGTGATCATATCATGTCTGTGATCAATGAAAACATTTGAACAAAAAATCAATTAATTAGCGTGACTCACGTTATTGTGACTCACGTTACACATTGTCTAACAGCAAATACCTTACCTGAAATAATACAGAAATGGAGTAATAACATCCCCATGAATGGGAACTAGTTGATGAACTCTATTAAAATAGGTTTGGGCATTCAGCTGTCGCTATGGAATACAGGGGACAATACTTTTGGACAACTTGGAGGTATTGGGTGCAATGAAATGGTCATGAATGCTCTGTAAAAAGTGTTCAGTTCACTGAAACTATGTGATTACTTGATTATATTGTCTGGGAACTGGGAACCAGAAAATACTATTTATCTTTCAATTAGTAACATTGCCACTGCAAATTATAAATGTAGTCTCAAACTGTTCATGGTATAGGTCAAACTGCATCCACTAATTGCCCGTACCCACTGTTGTTGGATGTTGCAGACTATATGTGGTGGTTTAGTTCCCTCACTAGCTTATATTCCTTGGGTAGTATATTTCATCAGGAGAAATCAGACACTTCCAGGTTTTGGCTCCCCCTAGTCATATGACTGGGTGAGCTATCCATTGTTTCATCTATCCAGATATGTCTCTTCACAATTGAAAATTCCCTACTACACGCTCTGCTCTAAATTGATAATGATTGATGAGTGATCGGTCACCTAGGGATTCTGTGAACAGAACCTAGGGGGCTGTCAAATGAAATGATTTCCTCTTTGAGTTTGAATCAGATGATCATGGGAGTTGGTTAGTATTGTTGGGTTCAAGGTCATGTGGTGGGCCATTTTGTGGAAACATATGTCGAAAATCTTCACTGTGTGTGTGAGTAATTTTCCTGTTGTGTATGCCGTATAGGAAGTTTTATTAGTGAACTATGCAAGTGATTCTCCTCCCAGAGTTTGAATCAGATGATCCTGGAGGCACATGGTACTAATGCTGAATACAGTATTGGGTATCCAGGGATCTAAAGTCCAATGTCATCTGGTGGGCCGTTTCATAAAAATATGTGGAATGCTCCTCCCCCTAGAGTTTTGGGACTGTCATGAAAATTGGTCATTATCATTGGATACCAAGGGGAGAATAGGGTCTTTGAAAGATATAATCAAGTGTTATACATGATAGAGTCACATACAGTATCAACTGTTGTGAACCCTCTCATAGAGCAATCATTTGCAGGCTTGAGAAAGGATGTGACTCACGTTACACAAGTACAATAACTGTGACTCACGTTACATTGTGACTCACGAGTCTCACGTTACCATGTTCAGTGCTCTAATACTTCGTGCCTGGACAAGAGACACCAAAACTGTTAATATAATCTTGTTCAGCATGAAGACTAGGAGGAGAATTTCAGTGGGCTCTTTCACACTATCAACATTTTTTTCCATGAGAGGAAAATTACAGGATTTTGTGACTCGCGTTACATTACGTGATCGCACTAATTTGCAACACTCATGATACAAATTAGGAGTACTCAGGCAATTTTAACTTGTTGTAATGCATGAAACGATGTGTCAACACATGGCATGCGCATAGACTAACTGTAAACCACATGGGAAGAGGTGGTAATTGACATTTCATCACTGATACCCCAAATTAGTTGTTTTTTCCCAAACTGGCACTCAATGTTATTGAGGTCGGATTTCACCAAAATGTCGACCTCACACCATGATTTCATTCATTTTCATAACATATGAACTGTTTCCAACAATATAGGTAGGTATTCACCTCCAAATACACCCTTCTAAATTTTGAGAGCTTGTCCATGTTTTCATGGAATTGCCCTAGTGTAGTTTAGGGTGGTGAACACAATGGTGGAATCTGTTTCTCCATATCTTTTCTAGTTTTCGAGATATAGGCGATACTAACTAGCTTTTTTGAGTGACCATAACTCAATAATGCAATATGCTATGAACTCGGGGTATGGCTCATTAGATCCGGCGTGCCGAGTTGCATCATATACGCACGACTTGAATATACTACTCGGTTCATGGATGTAAATCCAGAAAAGGCCATTTTTCACAACATTGGGTTACTACGCTGACGTGATCACCCCAGATATAGCGTTTCAACTAATTGTCCGGATGTCTCTCCGGATAACCAACTTCAAATGCGGATATCTCCACAACGCTACATCCGATTCTCACGGGAATGGTATCGATGAGTAGCTGAGAAACTGCTCTATAATAATATCGAAAGTGAAAAGTACCATTTCATGAGCCCTTTAAAATGTTTAGGATATTCTCTCGAATGATTTGTCACAACATCAGTTTCACGTTATTTTCCAGGGGACCTGCTGGGGAGCCGATCTCTAGATCCCATTATGCTGATGTTCTGTACTTCCTTCTCGCTAGAAGACGAATTTCTTTATGCAATGGATATGTGCTCAGACAACAACTACGATATAACGGACATCCTTATAGCAGATGAACCAGCTATACTATTCTATAATCTACTGGACTTTGTGAACTTTATGAACAAGGCGGTACCCCAAAAGTGGAATTTTAGCCTCCACCTGATAAACCATCAATCCGAAGATGACTAGTGGAGTGATTGGATGGTGATGGCTACTAGAACTATTGTTTAGTACCGGTACAGTGCATTCACAGGCTTCAGAGATTTCAAGCTAGAGTTGATTTGCCTAATTCTCTATGTTTACTTGCCCAGTATGTGGACAATATCAAGCCGCCTCCCTGGAAAACTTCCTGGAACATATGCAATTAATGCACTCACATGATGTGAATTTTCATGTACACTGTGGTGTTGATGGTTGTCCTGCGACATATACCAGATTTGGGAACTATAAAAAGCACATAGCGAGGAATCACTGTGAGCTCTTCAGCGAAAATTCTGACAAGTTTATTTTGCAATGCCAATTGTGTCCATCTCAGTTTTCACAGACTCATTCTCTATTAGGTCACATACAGACACATCTAGGAGAACACTTCATAATCCATTGCCCAGTTAATAATTGTGAAGCAACTTACAGTGTAGGGAGTTCCTTCAGATCACATATTTCAAGAGTTCACACCCCTTTATTCAGTAGGGACATTAAGAATGAATGGAGAGCACCTGTGGTAGAGCATCATCAAGAGGATGCTAATGATCATTTACATTCTCCAGAAAACATAACTGAATGTTACAAAAAGTCATATGCAACTTTCCTGTTAAAATTGCAAGAAAAGTATAGATTGCCAATTACAGTTGCAGAACAGATCACTGAGGATTTCCATAGCTTATTCGAGTTCAGCAGTAACATACAGGAAAAACAGGCTACAGAATTATTGCATCTCCACAATGTGACACCTGAAGCTCTTTCAGACTTAGAGACTTCATTTAAATCAATTAAAACCATACACAACTCCCTAAACACATCCTCCAAGCGGAAAAAGTACTGGTGTGAACATTTCGACTTCATAGAACCTCAGACATACTCACTCGGGCAGAATGATATCAATGAAGAATGTACTTACCAGTATATTCCCATTTTACAAGTGATCTCAGCTTTACTTAAAAAAGATGATGTGCTAGAATGTGTTACTCACCCCTCTCCAGGAAAATCAAATATCTTCACTGATATCAGTGATGGATCTTATATGAGGGCTCACCCACTCTTTTCAAGTGATAAGTATGGCTTACAGATAATTCTGTTCTACGATGATGTCGGAGTTGTTAACCCCTTAGGCTGCCATAGGAAGGTCCATAAACTAAGTGCCTTTTACTTCGTTTTGGCAAATATTCCTCCCAAAAAGAGGTCTGCTCTTCATGTAATCCAGCTTGCAATTCTATGTAGGGAAAAGGACCTACAGTACTTTGGCCCTCGAAAAGTGCTATTACCTCTTATAGTTGATTTGAAATCTCTTGAGGAGAATGGGATAGGTCTTGGTGAGCAGGAGGAGAGGGTGTATGGCACAATGGCTCTATTGGTTGGTGATAACCTCGGTATACATTATTTGACTGGCTTGTCTGAGTGTTTCAGTGGTGGCTCTTTGCACCGTATTTGCAGGTTCTGCATGGCAACAAGTGGGGAGATTCAAAATAAGCATGATGCCAGTGATTTTGTGCAGCGAACTAAAGACATGTACAATGCGCATCTACTTTTTGCCCAATCAAATCCGACGTTGGCTTCTTCATATGGAGTATATCGTCAGTGTCCTCTGAATGATCTCAAATTCTTTCATGTTATGGAAGCCACACCCCCTGATGCCATGCATGATATCCTGGAGGGGGTTCTCCCATATGAGTTGACATCAATCATTAGAGCCTTAGTGAGCAGGGGCTTCTTCGACCTCGCATATGTCAATGGGCAGATAAGGAAATGGAAATATGGCTGTTTGGACAAAAGAAACAAACCTGTAGAGATACAGCGTGACTGTGCAGTCAAACAAAATGCTGCTCGAATGTGGACCCTGGTTCGTCACTTGCCCATTATGCTAGCCAGTAAAGTTCCTGAGCACGAGAAACTCTCTCACCTTCTCTTGTTGCTTAAGAGTATTGTGGATATCACATTAGCTCCATCAGTTAACCTGCAAATGATTGCCTTGCTAGACTCATTGATAAAAGAACACCATGGCCTGTTTCAAGAATGTTTTCCCGAGGCAAGAATGAGACCTAAACAACACTACCTTATTCACTACCCAGACCTCATGCTGAAGTTTGGGCCCCCAAAGGCATATTGGAGCATGCGCTTCGAGGCAAAACATAACGAACTGAAGAACATTGTTAAAACCTGCAACAACTTCAAAAATGTCCCGTTGACAGTTTCAAACCGTTTGCAACTTAGGCTCACTGCATGTCTGTCGTCAGAAGCTTTTCTGAAACCTGACGTAGACATTAAAACACGCAGTGATGCACACAGTTGCCCTCATGTTGCAACACTTGTACAGAGAGGAGTGAGTGTCCCTCCTGGGTTATATTTGTGTAACAGTGTTACATATCTTGGCATCAGCTATCGGAAGGGATTGTCCTTAGTAACTGGTGAGCTTGATGGGGAATTGTGTTTTGGGATTATCCAAAGTGTCCTCTCTGGCAACTCTGAACAGGACATTGTATTTGTAATGGATAGCTATAAGTCAGAGTTCATACCTCATCTGGCTTCCTACCGATTAACTATTCCAACTGGCATGACCCTAGTGAGATTGGAACAGGCAAAAGATACATACCCCCTGAGTGTGTATCAGTTGGCTAGTGACACATTCATTGTGTTGAAATATTTTATCCCATTGGAGAATGAGTCTGGATGAGTTTGCAACCTCTGTGCCCATAGATATTCTGTTGGCTATTACATAGTTACACAACATAGTGAAGAAACACCTCAATATGCCTGACCTGAATTCATATTGAATTCAACATAGCTTCTTATCTCTTATCTCTATCTGTTCAACAGTAAAAGGCCTAACAACTATCATCATGAAGGTTTTGGTTGAATTTCAACAATCAAAGAAGATAGTTGATTTGTCAACAGACACTATTGACGAACGTGCAAAGTTTGATCTTCAACGGTCTATGAACATTGATGTGTCAGCAAACCTCCACTTTCAATATTTCAATAATGACTTTGAGACATGGGTGGACTTGGATACAGGTCAGATCATTACAGAAAAGACTCGCATCAAGATAACATTTGAAGAACAATTCCCGTTCCTAATGCCATCTGACTCCATTGATGTTAGCCTCAAGGATTTCAGTTCTGCTACATGTATGTCACCTGCTGACAGCATCCCTAGTAACTTGTCTGATACCAGTAGTCTTACTGATATGCTGGCTGACACTCTACCAAACACCAGCAGTGCTCAGGATCTGATTCCTGAGTATATCGGAGTTGCAACCTGCTCCACCTCCCCTAACTTCCATAAGGCCCCTATTGGGGTACCGTTGAACATGCCTGTGGACAAAATTGATCCAAACAGGAATAAAATACCACATGATGCATTCAGTAAGTCGTTAAAAGAGGCACTCAAGTCTGGAAAGCTAGAGTGGGCGAACAAACATGAACTGTTGAACATTTTGGGGAATGGCCTCTATGAAAAGGATAAATACCCCACTCTACAAATGAAGAAGGATGTAGCTAAGGCGCTAGTTGATTCGTATCCATGTATCAAAGAAAGACTGGGGTCTGGGTATGATGCATGGGTCCAATCATTGGACAACAAAATCAAATCAATCCGGTCAAAAGACAGCAGCCTAAAGAAGCTTCAAAGAAAAAGAAAGGCTGATCCTACAAGTACTGAAACTGAAAAAACTTTCAAGAAGCCAAACAAAGGTGAACTCCACTGGGCGCCAGCCATTCCATCCACAGAGGATGAGACTTCTCTCCAGAAACATAAAGTAGTTATGGAGAAAGAGTCAGCAAAGTCGAAGGGAGATGAAGACCTCATTAAGAAGTTGATGGATATCACCTACCCTCAGCGAAGGGTAATGATCAACCAGGGGCCAGCAATATCCCTTATCAAGAATGAGTATCCAGCTCTATTCACATTCAGGGAATTGAACAACGAACTCGCGAGACTCGTCGGGATCGATGGGTTCACTTGCTTCTCCAAGAAGTTCCCTCCCATGACCAGCAAACTCATCCTTTTGGCCCAGAGGAAGAAATGGACGAATGATCATGCCAAGAAAGTGATCAGCGATTTCAAAAGGTAAGTTCCCTTCCCAGCAAAGTACAGCATTTCAGTGATATTCGCCTAGTGCCCTGCTGGTTGAGCGAAGGTGCAGGAAATGCTGATCATAGCTAGTGATAGTTGTGATTCTGATGTCTATCTATTTGTGTCATTTCAATCTTAAAGGCCAAGTGAAGTGTTGAATATGACTTTGATGATTTTGATTCCTTTTGATAAGTGTAAGAAGAAAATCCAAGCCCCAAACCGACTTTCAGTCGATAAGGCAGGTAAAAATGAGACAATCCTATTATTACGTAATGTTTTGTGACATCACGTGGGGAAGAAAAAGACATCTGTAACACAAACTCAGTGCAAATTTGACTTTTTAAAATCGCTGTCACCTGAAAACGGTAAGCCCGATTTGGATGTAAATGCACACAATTTGAAAAGAAACATAGATAAAAACAATAATTCACTTCACACATGAAAATTAGCTTGCACCTTTTTCTTATGGATGGGGGAGAGTCGGCAATTTAGTGTGTAAACTCAATGGCGGTTTTATTTTGGTTCCCCCCGTGAAGTCATGAGATTCATGAAAATACGGTAGAGTTTAATGGACTTTGTGAGCGCTCCCATTAGCCTTTAGGAATGACCAAACTGCTGGTGCTTATTGAAGGGGCATAATGAGCCATTAAATGTGGAAACTGCAAAATATTGAATAATAATTATTATTATAAATTATAACGTATATTCATGATTCTTGGTCTGTACTTGGTGTATAACTCACACATTGAGTACTTAGCTGTCCAGTTTGTCAACATTTTTTGCCTTTGTTGCCACTAATTATACGGTGAATCTGTTGATAGATGTTGTCCAAAATTGGACATACACTGTACTGTTCCTTGAATGCCCGTCGACTTTTAACTCATTAGCTCCTTCATTGAGCAAGAATGTTTTTCTGGATATATAAGTGATTAGGCCTATTGAAAATGGTCACTAATCTCAACAAGTTTTATATCACAGCTCACCAAAATTCATGACAAATTGATTGAGTCTCCATTGATATTAACAGAATCGTTTCCATGTATTTAACTCAAAAGTGTGTATTAAAGGCCAATGGTCACTGAAGAGTTTTTATTTAAATCCCCAAAACCCTGACACCCAAAGTTTCTGGCATGTTACAGCTTCCCTTGTGAAGATATATTGATTTACATCTAAAAAATACTACCATACTTGTGATGTCAAGGGGGGGTGGGGGACTGGAAGACTTGAAGGTCGCATATCGACTCTACATACTAAATGATGTAACTTTGGACCTTGATGGGAGGAAGACGGATGGTAGCATTTAAAAACAAAGTCAATTAATATTTTCCTTCATATCTCGTGAATAATTGTG
Source organism: Eupentacta quinquesemita (assembly GCA_032360705.1). Lineage (NCBI taxonomy): Eukaryota > Metazoa > Echinodermata > Holothuroidea > Dendrochirotida > Sclerodactylidae > Eupentacta > Eupentacta quinquesemita. The sequence goes on along the minus strand of JAUOBX010624737.1, from coordinate 7,311 downwards.
TTTGTTTCTATATGCATCCCATTCCTAATTAATTTGATGTGCCCCCAGTAGCCACTTTCTGCCAAAATATAAGGAGGTAGGTAAATTGATTGTGCTCCTCGTTTTCCCTTTGCCTCCATGTTATTATGGCACCCTCCTCCCCTATCCTCCTTTCCACTCCCTTTATGTTATGGTACAGGGGGCTTATTGCTATTCCTCTGTGTGTCCCCCAATACATACGTACCCTTCCCATGGTTTTGGGGTACATGCAGGGCTGTGGGGTACAGTGGTTATTGTACCAAGAGCCTGGTAAATTTATAATACTCTGCCTCTTTCCAAGCGTCCTGGTCCTCTGGTCTTGTATGTGTTCCTAATCCCTATACAAAAGTGTACCACTGTGTCAATCTCCCCAATTGCAATCCTCTGGTGTGTCCCTATCCAAGAGTGAACCCCTTAGCTGGCCTCAGGTAGGGCACATTCCCTGAAGAACAGGCAAATAGCCAACCAAATCTGAGTCACAGCTCCCAGGGCTGAGGCCATTTGACAGGACTGTTTTGAGCGAAGGGAAGGAAGCTAGGCAGTGAAAGCTCCTACCTACCTCCTAACCAAGTTAATTGGATCCTAATAAAAAATACCAACAAACCGTCGAACCACACCTGCACAGTCAAATTTGAGAATCGTGCACACTGCTACTTCCGAGTCCAAGAATACGGGCAGACAAATGGCCAGACAGACAAAAGTACAGACTTAAATCAACAATTGCAACTTAAATTGCCTTATTTGGTAAACTCGTCACCATGTATACACGCCTGTCATATTTGAATTTGTTTGGGTACTGTAACATTTGGTGTGAACTGCGAAGGTAGTTGTGTTCACCCGGTTTAACATTTTGGCTGGGTAGATTCCTGAGAAAAAATATTTAGCTGCAACTAGTACTCTTGATGAAATGATATAGTGTTTTGATCCAGAATGGTATTTTCAGTTTCAAATAGTCAGACTGCTTTTGAAAGTCCTGTAACCTTTAATAATTGCCTATTCCAGCCTGAATAAAATTGTATGTTTAGTACTGTGCTATTGGACTGAGTGAATATCCCAAGTGGTATCATGCATTTTCCACCCAGGAAGCAGGTGTTTGATTCCCAGGTGATTCTCACAAAAGACTTGCAGTTACTCACTTGGCATTCAGCTTTGAAGATGGGAGTGTATCTTGGATCCCATCCGGTCCTGTGCTTGTGAGTTTTGTTTGTTTTTCAGTGTAGCACCAGAACACGTCACTCCAACAGTTTGAACAGAGATCTGAAACTGTGAGTCAACCTACTGTATCGACATGGGGCGGCAGCTGGTACTGTACCTGTAGGAATTTGAATAGGAGGCTTCATGTAACTTATGAGATTGAATTCCTATTTCTCGTACTCTTCAGCTCTGATCCAGAGAAATGTGCTCTGATGTTACTACCACACTTGCTACGGGATAAGAAGACAACAGACTTTGCTAAAACTGTTGAGGTAACTCACAATCTTTATAACTTTCAGATTTTTGTTGTTTCACCTGAACATGGAAGTTCATGTCACGGGTGTGTAATGTGTGTGCTTTTCTATGCATACGGTATGTTCTTCAATTTTGCTCGAAACCGTAACATGATGAAATGTTGTATGTGGTAACAGGTTTGGAAAACATGATTTGATTAGATTTTGATCCATTTATTGAGGGAATTAGCCTATTTTATGTGTTTTATTCCCTGAGCTCATTACCAAGATTGCGGACAAACCATAAAATCCATGGTGATGTGGTTCAGCACATAGGTATATCAGTGAGTGTTTGAACTGATCAGATTATCAGAAAAAATACCCTATTAAGTTTTATTTGGGCTATTTAAATTTGGGCAATTCCGCGGTAACGGAATGACGGTCAGAGGCGTTTTCCAAACTTTCATAGGTGTGAATGTGATCAATATCCCAATATTGTGCAACAAAAACAGGATATATCAATGGAGAGTATCATCCTGCACACTTACTGAGATTTTGGGAGTTGATTTTTTTTCTCGTTAAGTAGTTACGCATGTTAATGAGCTCGGTAACGGAATGACGTCAAAACGGACATGGCTATTTCTGATAAATGGTCATTGTCAAAAATCTGTGAATTTATGGAGTGAATGATTATGGCAATGTTATTATTTACAAGTATAGATATTAAGCTTAGATATGACACCCACATTGGGAAGATTATTCAAGTGCATGGAAAAATATGCCCTCTTGAGCGAAGTAATTCCCGGTAACGGAATGACGGTAACGGAATGACATATGGATTTTCAATGCAAAAGGCTATTGGACAAGGGTTCAGCCATTCCTATCAATGGCTACTTTGCTTTGGTGAGGTGGGTGATTAGTAATAAGTGAAGCTGCAGTCTACTAGAGTAGAGATGAACAAAATATTCTGCACATCATCTAAATAGCGCCCTCGCTGAGGAAAAAAATGAGTATATAATGCTAATATGCATACATTTCTATATATTGGACTCAACTTTGTGCTCATTTTTACTTTCCCGGGTCAACCATGTCCTGATATAGACACCAGAGCTATATTCATGTGAGGAAATATATAGGCTGTCTGCTCTGACCATGCTTCAGGTTTGACCAGATTCGATGGAGTTTAAACTTTGCGCAAAATGCAGTATGTCATTCCGTTACCGTCATTCTGTTACCATGAAAAATACCCTTTGGGACCTCATTTGGTGAATATTTTGGGTTTTCTTGAGTGAGCTATACTCTAATGAGATTGTCACTGATTGCTCGAGTGTGGGAATACAGTTTATATACTTGAAGCATGCTTAAGTTTGGCCAGGAAGGTTGTAATGCTAAATGTAGTGCAAAGTCAATACAAACCGTCATTCCGTTACCAAAAAGTAACGGAATGACAGAAAGTTAATTAACGATATCTAATTAACAATGAGGAGGTCAGTTGTAAAACTGTGTCCACCTGACTGTTGGCTGAAACTTGCTTTGCATAGAAACTTTGGCATTACCACAACTCTTATTTCTTCTGGAAAACTAAAAATATTGATATTTCGGTAACAGAATGACGGAGTAACGAGGCAAAGTCATTAGGAGCACTGAGGCAAAGTTTGGGCAATAATCCAAAACTTCTCAGCAAAAAAGTGATCAATATGGTCATGTTAAAGAGTGAATGTAGTTTCGAAACATCAGAAGTCCATCAAGTTATTTTTCTAGGAAGATATGTCTTGCCTTATTTTCATGATTTTCCGTAAAAATGACTAATTAGCAACTGCATGCCACTTCAAGATACCAAAATTTCACGAAAATGTAATATTGACCTCATATTTGAAAAATTCATACATTTATCACCCACTTGACACTAAATTCAGCATTGTAGCCGCCATACTTTCTAATTTTAGAGGTCTTGTCTGCTTTTGCTTGGAATTGCCCATTTCTAGATTTCACAACTCGTTGGTTATGGTCTACTTTTCTAATGCTAATAAATTTAACAATGGACTCGATATTAACTAAAAATGGTTTTGATTAGTCTGCATAGTTATTCAAATTTCCAAAGTTTGACTTTTATGAAACTTTATAGAAATAACCTATAGGCTATTTGGTCCCGAAAATAATAAATGCGGATCCAAGGTCAGTGAAAAACATTAAGTGCGCCTAATTTGCATAATTTATGCAAATTTCACACTTTCCAGATCTTCAAAAACTTGGTGTGCATGAATTTATAATGCCTCTCATACTTCTCATTCATAATAATGATTGATTAAAATGCCATTTGGGTTGTTTAGGAGTTGAAGAACCTCTAGAGGTTAGTTTTGAAACTTGTGAAAAATTGTATAATAAACAAGTTCACACATGCAGGTAGTATATTTGAGGATGTTGTGTCAAAAGCTGTTTACACTTGACATTCTCTTTGCTCAATCTTCTTGGTCTGAAGTAACAGTCCTAAGATAAATTGTTCATTAGGTCAGGTGTGTGCTCCCATGTCATTGTTTGACTGCAGTTTTTCCTCTTATGGTCCTTTTAATAGTTTAACAAGGCATTATCCTATTCTCTCAAACATGGTCGGTAGATGGCTGGATGTAAATAGCTGGTCTTTTTTTGACCGCTCATTATCCCCGCCACAAACAAAGTGCTGCTGAATCATTGTATCCCTGTTACAGTGCAAACATGTGACGTGTCAGGGGAGAGCTTGGTTTTGGGATAGTAGCCGCTGTCTCCCCGGAAACTTAATGCGTTAGCGTAACAGGCTAACTCTCCAAGAAAATTTCTGATTGACACAAAACTTAATTGAATGTGTATGAATTGAAAGTGGTCATCACCGTGTTGGGCTGTTCAAGTTTGTTGGATTTTAACCAAACTTGGTGAGTGGGGGCAATAGTTGGACCCGATTGAGGTGAGGGTAATTCCAAGGTCATCAGAAGTCAGACTTCGCATGATTTATTTGTTTTTCACAACTTTGTTGCATTGAAACAAAACTTGGTGGGTTGAGGCTATGGTTGGTCCTGATTAAGGTGGTCTTTTCAAAATGCATTGGAATGAAACTGTGAATGGTTACTATATTTGTTTTGTTTTGACCAAAGTGAAGGTCATTTTGAGGTCACCAAATGTCAGATTTTAGGCTGATTTTCATCTGGACCAATCCCTGCCTGCCACAACGCGGGGATATATCACATGGGCGGTTTACCACCCTACACATTTCTAGTTGGTGTTGGCTAGGCGAAGCTTTGAATAGGTACATAGCTATTCACCAATTACATAGTGTGTTATGCACCATTCTCGAAAAAGATATTCCCTGATCACATGTAACAAAATGAAAAATGGCGCCATCTTCCATCACCTTCACACGTACAGTGTCCAATTAACACCTGGGTGTGGAGCTGCAAATGAAGATCACTTTCCCATGACCTGTTCATTGCTGATCTCTGTATTTCATGATCCCACTGTATAATACTAAGTTTTGACCCATGTAATAGAAATAGAAAGATGCTTTAATGGACTAGCTGCAGTACCACCACTGATTCATGCAGTATTTTCTTTCAGTAAATAGACCTTTGATTATTCCTTCTTTCATATCTCTCAGGATCTGGAGGACGCCTCTACCTGCATTTCTCCTGTCATCCTTATCAAAGGAGATAACTACTGCATAGCAACAGAAGGAGAGGTCCTGATCGACTGCGGGCAGTCAGCCGTGAAAGCGTTAACTTCGCTGATGGCTCTGTTCTACAGTGTGAATGTGGAATACCCCGATACATGCGTGTCCACACTCAGATTCTTGCAGACAGATATCCTTGGCATCAGAGATGGGAGAAAGGTTCCAACAAAGTTGGTTACTTTGTCTGACAGCTTGGACAAATTAGGAAAGTAGGAACATTTCTTTGCGATGTTTCTCTACATTGCAGCAGAAGAGGCTCTGTTCAACTAGCGGTTATAGCATTGGATTCGCGAATGATTCTATTCTACAGTGTGAATGCGGACTACCCTGATACATGCGTGTCAACATTCCGGTTCTCGCAGACAGATATCTTTGGCATCAAAGATGGTTGTAATGTTCCAACAAAGCTGGTTCTTTGTCTGGCAGCTTGGACGGAATACAAAAGTAAGGGTATCTCTTAAAAATTGTTCATCAAACTGGGTAGATGCTGGCAATATAGTGACAATTGCACATATTGAACTTCTCCTGAAATTCCAGAATTGAAGATTGATCTACAGAAGTTGAAAACTTAAACAAAAAATTGTTGTGAAAGAGCAAAACATACATATTCCACGGATCCATACCCTTACATGCAAGTTGTCATATCCTGCCTTTCTGGTACCACTACAAAATGTTTTTATGAGGATGGAACTTCTTATTATCATGGTATAGGGTTACTGATGCCTGACATCTACATAATAGGAATTTCCATTCCACAGGTATGAGTACATGTGGTATGGTTATTAATATTTTCTTATGAGCTGTGAAGTATCAGATGGAATGCACAGGGAAAAACTTCAGTGTGAGCAAGTCACAATATTTAGGTATATATAGGACTTGATGCCGTTCATCTCTGGCCAACTTATCTTCACATTATTCTCTCTTGAGTCAAGATTTAAGTATAGCCATTATGGAAGCAATCAAGTGTAAATTGTTTAATTGCCATGAGATTATGAATTCTTAGTTTTTATGTTCAAGCTCCGATGTTTGCAGCCACAGTGTCTTCCAATTGAAGATAAAGAAGGCTTTGTGATATGTTAGATTTTTTACGCTCAAAAGCCGAGACCAAGGAACATGTCTTTTCCAATTAAATGAGAACTTTCCAGTGACTCATTCAACAGAGTGGAAGTAGGTTGTACAACTGGTGACAATTGATAATGTGGATCAGTGCAGTAGGAGGGAAAGTCCTAAAAATGTGTATTGAAAGACAATTTGTCAAACTATTAGGCCTATAACAACCCAAGTGTGCAAAGGGATGCCTACATAGATCTGAATGTTGGTAGAAAGTGGGTAATTAAATGTACATCAGAAAATTTGTATTGTAATTTGACACTTTTGACTTTTTTATTTTTGGTACATGCATATTATCAGGCTGATACTTACTGTCTACCAATAACATATATTACTTTGTTCTAGATAACATATATAGAAAGACTTCAGTTGGAATATACTCTAATGTGGACACTGTCTTATAATATACAGTGACATAACTACAGAGGGGGTAAAGGACCACCCCCTTACTCTGAAAATAAAAATTTGATTCTCTGCGACACTAAACAAAGTTGTGTGCTGACCTCTTTGAATTAGGAATATAGGAAGAACCAGATTATTCAAATGAAAATCATGTTAATCAAAATTGCAAACCCGTGGCTGCCATCATGTCCATATAAGCAAAAAGTATCAGACTGAGATGACAATAGGATTTTGGCATCCGGCTTGAATCTTGGTCTGTTTTTACTGCTGTCAAGAACTGCATTTTTGCATCATATCAATGATCTTAATGATGCTACTTGTGGGAGCACATGATATCATTGCAATAACAAAGAGTTTGCTAACTGTCTAGTGATTGAAGTGAGCTACTACAGAAATTGTAAATGTGCATCTTGTAGTGACGTGGGTCAAGCTGATAATGCTCATACAGGGACTGTCCCTAATTTATGGCACGGTAGTGCTGGTGCTGATCGTCTATGCTTATCTTAAGTTCGCTGAAAACGAATCTTAATGATGCTACTTGTGGGAGCACATGATATCATGGCAATGAAAAAGAGTTTGGTAACTGTCTAGTGATTGAAGTGAGCTACTACAGAAATTGTAAATGTGCATCTTGTAGTGACGTGGGTCAAGCTGATA
>JAUOBX010624627.1:0-15515 GCA_032360705.1 Eupentacta quinquesemita | reverse complement strand
TGTGTCCTTTGTTTAGGAAATGTATTTCCCATCGAATATAACCCTAACTTAGACCCTAACTGTGCTAACTGGGTGGGTAATCCTTTCCCACTGCAATTTGCTGAGGTGAGTTTTGAAGGCTCCTCTAAGCCGCTCACGTGTATATTTGAATTTGAATATGAATATTGACCTCTGATGATTGCCAAAATTTTGAAGGCTCCCCTTACCTGCCTGCACATGTCAACTAGTTATGTTTGATCTTTGGTTCCACACATAGGCATCCCAGACCCTCTCGAGGGAATCATCGACATTCCTCTGATCGACAAGGAAATCGCAGGCAAGAATCGGATGACCGTCAACCCTCAGATAGGAGAGATGTTCTCGGATGTCAAGGGGGTGCGACATAGTAAAAAGAGGGGGCACACCGCATTGACCAACTTCAGAGTGATCACGCATGGGAACGGTGCAGCCCTCGTTGAGCTCATTCCCGAAACAGGTAGGTTCCTCGTCTATGGGTGCGTTTTTGTCATCCATTGGAATGTGTAAGATAATAAAGGTCATTATCCTTCAATGATGAGACCTGATTGGGTGCTGAGTCATGTGACACCATCACATACCCGTCACATCTCAAAGAACTAACAGTCTCAGGGAACGTTAGTTCTGTGAGATGGAGCCACGCCTTTTTCGTGCGCGCAACTGTGTTCGTGTTGCCTGTTACCATGGATTGACTGATGATATGCGCGGAGAACAGCACGCAAATAACAATATTTTCCGTTTGAGTCATCGTGTGAAAATATCTGAAACTAAGAAACGTCAAAGTGTCACCCCATGTTGATATTCAGGAGTAATCTCCTACATGAGTGGTGAAACCCTTAACAAACTTGTCCAGAAATAGAGCCTTTAACAAGATTGTCCTGAAATCCCTCACTCAATTAACCCTCTCAGGACCGACTAATTATATAGCGCCCTCTTCTCATGACCAGCAGATTTCTGCTGTGTGCATGTAAGTGGGCAATTTCAATAATTATTTTCCATCATAAGGAAGCTTCCTACAGGAAATGGTTGTACATGAAAGTTGTTCAGGAGATAATAAACTTTCATTTGACACCAAATTATGTAATATCTCTGTAAAGTATTACGATACATGAATAAAATGAAATAAAAATGACGAAAATATGTACTGTGCCCTTATTTTGTGTTCATTTTAGACCACAAATCAATAACAGACCTTGACAATGATGTATGACAACAAGACATGTTTTCAACACACTCCCCCATCCTATTCCCACCCCCACCTCCACCCCTACACATTTGGGGTGGGGTAGAGTAGGAGTGGGACAGGCAAATGAGAACTGTACGCAAAACTGTACAGTCACTGCACACAACAAATCGATGATAGCATATACCATGTCATATATCAACTTGTAGGTGTTTTTGTGCGCTATTCAATGAGCCCATCTCCAGAAGTGGTGGCGCTATGCATATGCAAGGAAAGCAAATGAAATGAGTCTCTCGTCTTGGTGCCGAACGGCAACTACGGCCATGGACTCAGTGTCGCGACCACGGTCCCGAGAGAGTTAACAGAAACTAATTTGTTTTTTCCATTCTGAATGTTGACTCATTTGACACAATTAAAACAATTGAATGCTAATTATTGATTATTAATATGTATACTACAGGAGTACAGGGACATCACATATTATTGCACAATTGAGATTCTGGACGAGGTCAATACGAAGGAACATCATACAGAGATGTGGTTTGGACCAAAAAATGTACGGTGAAGTTTTTCTCTTATTACCTTCTCTAATAGTTTTTTCAACTTTGTTGCTAGGCAGCCCATGAACTCCTCATCACTGAAAGCCTCCTTGTATGACTGTTGATGGGTCAAGACCTCCAGCTGATAACTCTGGTAAATCTTATCTCCCTTGTTCTCCGGCTTTGTGAAACACAGGTCAACCGGCTGGGTCAGATTCACCATCAACCTTAGAAAGCAAATTGAAACAAGATTCATAGATTATGGTTATGGGAACAAACAGGGACGGTAGTTCCGTTTCTTACCAGGTTTATTCTCTGCACTCACCACAGGGCATTTTGCTTTTGGATGTACCTGCATTGGCGAATAGTAGAGACGTGGTGTCCGAGGTCAGCTGTGGTGCAGTCAACTTGATAATGACAGGGGTGTTTCAAATTAGTTGCAATAAGTCTGGCCAGTCCGCTGTATGCAGTGCAGTTACTATGGTTGAACTGAAAAACAACTACTCCTCCATGACCTCGTGAACTTGGACATGAGGCTTTTTCCCAATGCACAGGACCCTTTTGAATTTCGAATCACTGTGAGCCTGTGAGGTGATCACAATTTGGTCAAAATGTATCAGAAAGCATATTTCCTCTTTTGTTAATGATTTTTTTAAACATTTCTGGCCAATTTTGGCGAAGAAAGGAAATTCCTCATACCAATTCCCCCCTGCTTTTGGTGGGATGGGGCAATTTTCTTCTTACATCAATGTTTTTTCACCCGCCGGATATTTTTGATGGGGCTATTTTCGATTCTCAGAGGGCCGATAGCCTGCAGCCCTTGGTCATTTCCTGGCCTGCCAGGAGCAATTGACTAGTATTATGACTTGGCTGTCCTAACTAACGGTCTCCTCAAAGAGGATCTAATCGACCGAAACAGCCTCGAAGCTGCACAGAGCAAAAGAGCCATTGAATGACTGACACTGTGTACAGGAACCCTAATCATTTTTGTCCCGATGGGGGGTCATTTTTGGTCAAAAATTGTGAAATTGTGAAATTTTGATAAAATCCTTGTGATCAAGCAAAGTCCAGCCTGACTGGACTGATGAAGCTGATAATTTGTGTGTGGGTTCCGGAGGACATGAGAGGTTGATACACAACACCGAATCGAAAGCCCTGCGACGACTGCAGCCAACGAGTCGATTGAAACCTGACCAGCTCAATACTGCAATAATCTGCTATGAACAATCTGCTGAACTCTGGATGTAAAAAAGAAAAAGAGTAAAATGCTCAGTGTGGGCTTAGCGCTCAGTGATGGACACCACTACCTGGGGAGCTCTTGCCCCATCGGCTCGATATTCATAGGAAGCAGGATGTGAAAACGGCAGCGCACTAGTATTGTATTGTCTCAAAAACATTCCTTCTTCTCCCTGCTGGTTTCGGCTGCTAGTTTACCCCGGATCATTCAGTAGAGTTGAATACGATGGTCGGTGTCAGCTAGGCACCTGGAGAAGGACACCACAATCCAAGCAGCACCTGTCCTTTCCCGACATTCAAACCAGACAGGACATTTCAGGGCAGCACAATGCTGTTCTCTAACATTCCTTCTTTTCACTGCTGGTTGCGACTGCTGGCCTATCCCAGACCACTCAACAGCGATGGTGTTAGTAAGCACATGGGAAAGGACACCACAATCCAAGCAGCACCTGTCCTGTCCCGGCATTCAAACAGACAAGACATATCAGGGCAGCACATGTGGTGTTCCCTAACATTCCTTCTTTTCATTGCTGGTTGCGGCTGCTGGTTCACTCCAGACCACTCAGTATTATGAGTACGATGCCTGGTGTAGGCTGAGCACTCCGGGGAAGGAACCCATTATTCAGGCACCATTCGCCCCAGCCGACATTTATGCCAAACAGACATGGGGCACGGCAGCTCAGAACTCTCTCCTAACTTCTCTTTACAGTTCCGTCCCCCAAATGAGCGGTGCTTCAAGAAATGGCTCTGACAGCGTGGTACTTTCTACTTGTTCATCTAGCATCGGCCATCGCTGCTATTACCGCAGATAACATAAGTGAGTGGATATGGTAAACATTGGAGTTAAACACAGTTCTAATAACTGATTACCTATACATCACGCACAACAATCAGCGTATTGGATCTCGAAGGAGGACTGATATGGGAATGAACATTGGTAGGAAAAAAATGTCACGTTGCTTGCATTGTATCCCTGAATTATACATTTTCAATTTTTGGCGGATGAAAAACAAATCAATAGACACAGATATGTGTATGTGTGCGTGCGTGTATTTGTATGTGTGTGTGTGTGCTGGTGTGTGTGTTTGTGTGTGTGCGTGTTTGTGTGTGTGTGAGTGTGCGTGTTCGCATGTGTGTTTATGCATGAGTGTGAGATCGAGATGTGGACCTCCCGTTTTCGTGTAGTGAGGAATGGGCATTGAAATTGCACTGTAAAGAAATCTCAATTGAACGATAGCTCTTTGGATTTTGGAATAGCTGTATCGAATGTTAAGCAGTATACCTTCTCGTAAATTGGGTTGAAGTAGAAAGAAGTTGGGAATTATATTTCCGAAAGAGTTTGTCTTACGCAAAATGATAGAATTCCAGTGCACTATAGGCCTACAGACTCGATGCCTTCAAGCGGAAATTCGAGAGTTATCTCTTTCGGAGAACAATTTAGAAATTACCACAAATTAAGCGCTCTACAAATACTGATTCTTCACACATCGTTCACTACACGGACAATCAATTTGATGTTTCCCAAGAATATTTTTTATATATATAAGGTCATCGACTTTGCGGACTGACGAGTCATACATTCGGCACTACGCAAAAAGGTGAAATGAACGGATTTGATCACGTGACAACAGATTCGTTACACGTGCAATACACATTCATCCCCACACGGGAATGTTAACTGAATGAAGGTTTGAAATTAGCAGATGCTAAATCCCCTTGGTAAATAAGCAAAAAAGACGTTCATTCCTATTGTGTCAAGAAACTCCCAAGATATCACGTTACTCTACCAATTAGTGATTATTGAACCAGTCTATCCCCACATGACTACGTTTCTAGACCAATCTGTTGAATATTGAATTGATTCATACATCGATTATTTGCATAATTAAAGAGAGGTTACTAACACCAACGACTATAAAGAGTGTATTCTGATCTTCTCTGTTCTATAACTGCATCAGAGATCCGAAGGTTGTGAATTTATATTCTGTTTATCTCATTAGGGCCTCCGGCATGTGGACGTGATCACCTCTGTTCATGCTTGAACTACCATTCCCTGTTCCGGGTAGAATGCAGGAATCGTAACCTTCACATCGTTCCTACTTTCCCAGCAAATACATCAAAAGTGTAAGCCTATGGACTGAATGACTTACGCTGTTTATTTCGAACCTAACCTTAATAACAGGCGTAACAGTAATCAGATATTGAAGTTAGTAGGTAGATGCTCTTCTCTATATTCGTTGTCTGATTCCTATCGTCTCAAACATTCCACTTCAATGCTTTACTCTTTTTATTCGCCCCATCGTTCTTCTTAGACGTATTATATATAAATAGCTAATTATGTATTTATTGTTTAACGGAGCCCTTGAACACTACCATTATAGTATGATATTTCAACGCTGGCTGTTATATACAACAACAGTACTTATATGGCCCTCATAACTGTAAAAATACATCCAATGTCGCTGTACAATGCTGATGAATTTAAGGATGGAAAGAACGTACAATCAGCCTACTCTGACACATGAATGTCCTATGAAACAGGTGTATCTCCAATGCAACTTTGAGGAACCCAGAGTCTGACAGCGTTTCACCTAGTTCGGTAGGGCATTCCCATTCTTTTAAATGCACTAGCTGTGTACATTGTGTATATTATTGCAACTGTCAGTTTATAATATATACTCTCTATGAGAATATACTCTACCTTATATATTCCTAAACTTATCCGGGTCAAGCTACTAAGCACCCTGTCCTGCAGATTTGTTTTAATATTTTGACTTTCTCTGCATTCGTTCAGCGTAATCGGATCAAATCGAACTCATCTTCAATATCTAAATTTTCAGAAACCTCAATAACAATTCGATCGCGAACATACCGCAACGATGTTTCCTGAATAATCCGAATCTCACGGAAGTGTGAGTATTTGATCTTATTTGATTCGAATTGACTGTTATACGGATTCCGGAAGCCACTGATGGATCATCGAAGAACCCTGGCTGTGTTGATCGTGGACAAGCACCGGCGATAACTCGCTTTCCCTTCTCGACAAGTGCTCAAATGATATCGAGGCATGGTCGAACGGTCACCTATCTAAACCGCCTCACGGGATTGCCCTCGAATGTCCTCATCCGACAGACGACCAGGTAAATCTAGGACATAACCACTTTCTCAGATCCTAGAAGAGCAGAACGTTTTGTTCTCGTTCTTCCGCAGTCCAACGACAGTAACTGGGTACATCCAACGGACGAGACTTATTACAACTGATCCGTAACAACCCGCCATAATTAGTAAACTGTACCACAGTAGAACATAGACACATAGACAACGCCCGTCATCAATCGAACTCGGAGAAGCCGGTCCCCTCGAATTGTTATACGTCACTGATACTGCTCGGCCTCTTTTTCTGCTACTGGTTCTGCTTGTACTCTCGGGTATCACAGCGGTGGCGTCACCTAGATTTTCGAACTGGGGTGGCACAGGCGGGGAGGGAGGGGGGGGGGGGTAGGTTGGGGCTTTCGATGAGGGGGAAATAAGTCACTGTTTTAGCGGAGCGCTACCATAAGTAAGCATACTGGAATTTTTCTCATTCTCAAACCCTCCATGGCAGTAGATGGCCACTCATTAGTGTTTTCAGATATAGGTATTTGGTTGTGACATGGGTTTTATTAGATGGAGAAGCTCATGATATTGTTCTTTGTAAAATTGTAAGACAGCAGATCAGATGGGAAAATGGGAGGATTATAGATGGAATGCGCCAGGGATGTTCCTCTCCCATACATGCCCTTCTTACAGTATACACCGCATCGCATCGTGGCAATTGTCCCCGACCACTTCCCATCGCAAACATTTTGCATTCGCCTCTATTCTGATGATTCTAATGATTTGTATACATGCTCATAGTACTGCAGACGTCAATACCCTCCCTGGCTACTGCTGGCGTGTCAACGTGTTTGTTAACATCATACTTTTCAGGCATTTTCTCAAATATTTCGGAATAGGAAATTACAAACTTTGTTCTCCTTTCGTTTGTCTTTTCACTTACGGGAGATATTCTTGCCTGAATTTCTGACAATTCATGTCTAATCATAATAATTAATTTCGTATGTAACGACCACCAATAATTGAATAGCTTTATTTAGGAGGAGAATATCACACATATTTTGTTCGCGGTATGCGGTATCGATGTCGCCTTTGTACATATGGTACAAGTGTTCATTCTATGTTATTCGGATGACTTTTGGACGCCATGTAATCTGTTCTTATCTCTGGAATTCGAAGACAGCTCATTCGGGAGCTTTCCATGTTTGTGTTAACTTAAAAGCGACAATTGTGTTGTGTCCGTCCCGAGCTATGAATGATTGTTTGTGGATGGAAATCAGCAGTTGATCAATTGCACTTACGATGGAAGTTGTACATTGTTTGATGAGGCAAACATGATGAAATTCGGCAAGGTTATTGGTATTGATCACTCTTGAAGTCGTTGATAATTTTCTTGTGTAGTTGATTTATTTTTTGCATTGAGCAAGTTGGACTGGATTAGATGAGGCCCGGTAGTTCTTTTCGTCATAATCATAGAAGAAAAACAAGCAGTTCAATGTGTTTTCCGTGCTCAGCTGCATCACGCAATCCTATAGAAACAAGATCGGATGATAATTCTGAAGGCCTCACCAAGTATAAGCACCAGCGATAGCTCAAAGCTGAATGTGGTATTTTCGTTCGTTACTATAATGTGGAACACTGCGCTCGGAAATCCAGTTCACGGTTAGTAAAAGCAAATGCTCAAAGCGGCAAAACGTTATATTAAAACAAATATCACCCTTTGTATATTTCCTTCAAGTAACTGGCTGTAGGCTCGCGACCACATTTTCCTTGCTTCGATCAATCTCGCCTTGTTTTCTTATTTTTTAGGAGCTTCGACCAGAATGATCTCACAAGTTTACCACCGGATTTGTTTCGAGGAACTTGTCGATTGTCGATAATGTGAGTCTCGTTATATTTATCATATATATGTCCACGTGTTGTATTGAATCAACTGACTGCTGTAGTTGTAACACAGTAGCAGTAATCATTTCCTACTCAAACCTCTTTGACTTTGAATTCGAAAGAACAAATCACAATAGGACGATTTCGGAAAGCTACGTCACCCAGTATTCCACAACTTAGTCATTATTTACAATAGAAAACCCACATCCAACATACGTAGAGGTTAAGGTTAAGTGAAACAACATCGGATACGGCATGGTCGCAATGATATCATTGCGATGAAATTGCGATATCAGTGCAATTATATGCCAATAATATCACGATTATATCACAGTATACATGACATACGTTGAAGAACCCTTCAACGAAACATCATATATGAAGATAAAAAACACTGGATCAGTAGGCTGCATATAGTTGATACAAAGGTGATTCCCGTTTTAACGATTAAGGTGAACATGGTATGAATGAACATTCACTTTTTATTTCAAAGGTAAAAATAAACTTGCACTTTCCACTAACGGAGGAATGAAAACCAGTACTTAGTGTGTGAATTGGTTGGCCGTAATGAACGTTGGATATGAAGTTAAAATACACCGGCTCAGTAGGCTGCAAAGTTGATTCAAAGGTGATTCCCCTTCTCTTTTTACGATTAAAGTGAACATGGTATGAATGAACATTCACTAACTTTTCGATTTCAAAGGGGAAAATTCACTTGCACTCTCCACTTACGGAGGAATGAAAACCATTACTTATTGTATAAACCTAATTGGGACTTTTGTTTAGTTCCCCGTGTGACGTCATCAAACCTATCCAATAATGAAGATAACATAACGATGGGATGAGTTTTCAGTTCGGGATGTATTGATAAAGATGAAATAGGCTATTTTCATCTGTGAGTTAGCACTTCCATTAGCCCTTAAAAACCATGTCATGCAACGTAAAGAGGACATCCCAAAACCCCACACCCAAAGTATTCCCTTGTTGAGTTAATTAAAGTGTTAACGTAAACGCATTCGGATTTTATACGATTGGACGACGTACAGGAGATGATGTAGCCTGTTGAAACAGGCGTTTCCTATTGTTCGCCTCATATCAGCGCAATGGACTATTAATAAACTAATGACGTAGTACACGATGAGGGCTTTGCCTAAACAGACGCCTGTAGGACTACGCCTCGCTCGCTGGTGATATGAATATTTATTTGAATGGTGGGACCCACCCAGTTAGCACAGTTAGGGTCTAAGTTAGGGTTATATTCGATGGGAAATACATTCCTTAAACAAATGACACACTCAATTCCATAGGGTATATCAGGAGCACAATGTATTAAAACTGGAGGATATGTCCTTCAGGAAATGTGGATATCGACAGTGATTACGTCTGCATTCATTTAAAAGATGGAATAGCTAATGTTTGTGGCCTAGGTGGGCTATTAGGGAGCTTTAAATTTGACGGCGGGGACTTCTACTACGGGGAGTCATCCGCGTTGCAGACGCCGTAGCCGTACTGCTTTACAGACGCTTCAGAATTCCACGGCGGCAACTTTGCCAGTCACGTGACTGCGAGTTGTGTTGTGGAAGTAAGTGCCTCAATGAATCACTTGCAAATAGGCTATGCAGCCTGTTTTTTAGCTCAGCTTAGCAAAATTCAAATGCATGGGGATGAAGGATGGCAGACACGTCCTGAAGTAGAGATGGGCCTAGCATTTAGGATGAATGTTCTATTCTCATCTGTATTACCGTATACTGAGTAGGCTGTCACCGTACGGCCTCCATGCTTGCCTCCTCCATTCTTCTATCTTGTCTGTCCCGGGCGGGAAACAACCTGTTCACATGGCCCCATACAAGGGCAACAAACGATCCATCCCAAGAGGACAGCAGCCAATTATTCCAGTCCTTCAAAAAGTGTTGTTTAAGAGATCAGAAAGTCAATAGACGAGGAGAATATGATTATTTTTGCCACGTCATGTCATCCGTGCGTGACCCACGTCGCGCCTGTGGTTTATACAGTGTTAGCCTACTGTAGCTATTCCCAACTTTTCACGAAAGCGACTCCTCTTCAGAACAATTTGCAGTGGCACATGTGAAGGTTTCTTCCAATGATTGCTGCATCCGTTGTACCAGCGATGATTACTGAGATGAATTCTCCTCAAAAAGAATTCCTGGGATAAACCTACCATGCACAACCCCAACTATACTAAAATTTACTTCTCGGGAAATTCGGGCAAATCTATTCTCTCCTCCTTATGATCACTCTCGGCAGAATTTCGTGCATTCTTTGCTTCTATTGTGGTTCTTTCTATTTTGTCAGGTGCTGCATTCTTATAGGAAGGGGCTGAATGGGGGGTTGAATGGTTAGTTTCAGCTGCTCAAAAAACATGAACAATCAAATGAAAACATAACTGCAAAATGGAAGAGCGAAAAGAATCCTAGAAGTGAAACTTAACGGGAAGTTCTCCAGAACAGAACTGGGCAACTGGCATCATATTGACATTCAAATGAATTGCCCAGCCTAGGCCTGTAAGCCAAGCTGGAACATCACACATATTGTGCTCTCAAATGCAATAATGCATTTTATTGTTGGCTAAACTAGGCTATCTGGCTATGTAATGAGGTGAAACGACAGTCATGTTCCTATGATTGGAGAATAATTTTTTAGTCAAGAAGTCGAATGGTAAAGCTGATTTTACGTATGTGATATTCATTAAAGGCTTAGGCCTAGAGAAGTTGCTGAAGATAAATTTCGTGGCGAAACAGGGACATCTCGTTCCGATGGTTCGTTATTCCAAACAGCCAGTCACCATTATAGCATACACAGGACAAAATGGGTAATCATGCCACTTCACTCTGATTTGTTCTTGTTCTTAATCTTCAGTACAACCGTTTTCTGATTTTCTGCGGGGTTGTTATACAGTGTTCTATTCTAGGCTAGGTATTTTCTATTCTAATTATAGGCCTAGGCTATAGTCACATGAAGAGCACAGCGCCACAGCCGCTGTTTAACTACACACAACCAAGTATAAGATAGGACTAGCCTACGTCTAAGTAACAAAGTCTACAAGAACCAGCCGAGTACTACAAAAAATGAAAAAAAGATTTAGGAAATAGGCCTACGCTAGGCCAACGCCAGCATAGCGCCCTGGCCGGCTAGCCCACAGTAAAACTACAAGTAAACAAGCAATACTTCAATAGAGCAGCGGAGCAGCCTAGGTTATAAATATAAATGATAATGCCTCAGCCCAGTATTACTATAGTATTGTATTGTATTTGCCACACATAGTACACTGACTGTCAGTGTGATAGTGTACACTGGCCTATGCAATACGGCAATGGGCTCCGCAGGCTGGGCCGTTACAGTATGTGGTTTCGATCGCTCAAATCACGAATTTTGTTCTGAATTCAGGGAATTTCTGCTGACAGCTGGGACTAGAAGAAACCCTGGGTTGTAGTCATATAATTTATGCAATCATGGAGCCTGCAAAATTCACGTATTAGCGAATCGATGTGAAAATAGGAAAGTTACTCACGACATCGTTGACTTTTTGTTGAACTTTGAAGTTCGGTTCAAGCTGTCCAACTAATTAACATAATGACAATGACGTCTCATATTGTTGGAACCGCAGGAAAGTTCGCCCTAGTAGCGACTACGCCGAAAAAAGCGACTACTGTCGTAGAATCACGTAGTACACCGATACGTAAGTTGTCGCATGCGCAGTTGGTCCGGCGTGACGTCACTCGTAGTAGCCGACGTTGCCGTAGTCAAATCTAAAGCTCCCTATTATTACGCTACGGCGGGATGGGCGTAAACAGTACATTTCTCTGGCGGAATCAGACAATTAGGAAGAAGGTACATAGATCCAGCCTGACAGCATTGGTTCCTCATAACTAAGACTAAGGTTAACATTTACTTTGTCATAGGCATATTGCAGGGGGCATTGAACTATTCTGTGCCCACGTAAAGGTTCACAGCTTATGACAGTGCTTTGTTTGGGACCATGCAGATCCGCACTACTGAGAATGAGTTGGACTTTTATGGCGCCTTATATGTGGAGACAACACATTGAAGCGCTGCACAATCATTACCCCTGATCATTGGTAACTTTTAAATCCTGCACAATCATTAGTGCACAATTCGATATTTGTATGCCACTTCGTCGTGTCCCTCGGGAAACTTCTCGAGGGGACAACCACATACAGGGCAACGCAATACGATTGTCATAATAGATGATGGTCAGCAATTAGCAAGTCATGCATTGAAGGATTGAACTTATTCATATTTACCCATGAGAGATTTGTTTTACCAGAGATGATGCACTAGCCACTAGGGTGCGGTAGCCAGTAGGCCTACACTGGAGAGACACTAGCGGATTTTGTATGTGACCTTCAATAATCCATTTTAACCAGACTTTATGCACTGGTGCTGATTGTATAGACAGTATACACTGATAGATTATCTGCATATTAACATCCTATTTCCACTACTTCCTGCTCCAACCCGAACACAAATTTTGGTCTTCCTCCCATGGATATTGAATGCATTATTTCAATGTGCAGGAGGAACAATTGGTGGAAATTTCGTTTATGGTAGTTGACAGCAAGGATCATTATGTCATTTTCATGCATGAAACCATTTCAGACTTAGGATACTGGCCCACTGGGACATGTCAATGAGGCTACGTGTCATGTATGCTGGTGATGGGACTTGTTCGCCCTGCTCGCCCACCCTTCCCCTCTAAAAAATATATTTTCGTCCATTATCAATTAAAGTTCATGATTTTCAGTTCAAACTGTCCCAAGTAAGATGTATTTCGTTACTGCCTGAATTACAGTATGGTGATTTTTTCTCTGAGCGGCTTCGCTTTCCGCTGGCATGTCTGACTGCTAAACGACTATTAACTAGTCATCAATGGTTATCATGCACCAAGGTCGGAGCCATAAATTAAGTTTGTGTAGGGACATGCTGAGGCGGGAGTACCCCCATGGCAATGTCTACGTTTACGCAGCCCATGCATTGTACAGCAATCGCGCCCAAAACACAGGTGGGACCAACTAACGGGGACAAACTTTATAGCCTTTGGGACTCGGTTAATTTATTGAGGCACTCTGCGGTGCCCTGCGGTAATCTTTATTATCGTTACTTCACTGTGGACGTACACCTAATGTCCCAACCTATGCTCTCACGGGAATTCACTAATTGCCTGTTTATATGTAATGGTCATTGCAAGATGGTCTAGTTTGTTCAAAGGTCGGGAACAACATTGTGGAGTACCCAGTTAAATAATGTTTACACAAGTAATTACTCGATCAAATAATATCAGGGAAGCGACACTTCACTGTGCATCGAGTGCATCTATTCTCCTCCAGTGAAGACAAGTTAGTGAATGCACAATGCAGAATCGGCCCAAAATTAGAAGCTAATTTGGCTAATATGGGTCCAGTATTGAAGGCCATTGTGCAAGGAGATAAACAATGCATAGATTTGTTCACCCCTCCCACTAAGTAAAGAGTATTGAGACTATGACCTGACCAAATATTAATAGGGATTATGTACCTAATATGTCTAACCTACATATCAAGCACGAAACCTGTATAGGCCCTATACACATTTGCATTCAATAGTTATTCTGTTTATAAGGTTTTAAGACTTTGACTTCTGGCCTGATGTGACCTTTGACCTGTCTTAAAGTTATTCTGAATTATGTACTACATACCGAGAATGAAGCCTATGCACCATTGTGTCGAATAGTTATGCTGTTCACAAGGTTTTCGGTGTCTATTATGTTATTCTATACTAGTTCATGGTTTGTACTGACTTGTCCTTTCACATGCAGAGTGACGACTAGGAGGGCATTATAGAGGAGCATTGTAGAAGGGTGGTGTGATTGACTTGATGAATTGCCTCAACAAGAGGAATCTCTAAATATCACATGGTCAAAGGTCAAATGAGATCAAGAGGTCAAATGAGGTCAAAGTAGGTCACCAGATGCAGTTTACAAAACGAACACAACTCTCCATCAGGCCGTGTCCATGAAATGTTCCGGTGTCAGGATATATGAGGAAAGTCCTACTTTGACCTTGAACAACCTTGACCTGACACCAGAAACGATGGGGTTCTGCCTGTTCATATTTGTGACCTATGTACCAAATTTGGA
This sequence comes from Eupentacta quinquesemita, assembly GCA_032360705.1. Classification (NCBI taxonomy): domain Eukaryota; kingdom Metazoa; phylum Echinodermata; class Holothuroidea; order Dendrochirotida; family Sclerodactylidae; genus Eupentacta; species Eupentacta quinquesemita. Next base: position 1,408 of record JAUOBX010624627.1, on the reverse strand, counting down.
CTTATTACATGTTTGCGTTCTACAGATATCGTGTAAACAAAAAGTGTCACACACACACACACGCGCGCGCACACACACACACATACACACACGCACGCACACACGCACGCACACACACAAATGCATGACTGCATAGATTCCCTTTACCTTCGGCATGTAATCGAAAATGAATGTATCGCTAATTTGATGTGCACTGCTTCGAGGAATAAATGTGTTTTGTTAAACGCACTAATCCTAACTGCCCACCATAATCCCCTTCCCTAACAGTCACAGTAACAAAGCATACGATATACAATGACAGTAGCAAAACCGAAAATTCCTTCAGATACGGTGCGCATTCGCTGATACAACTGGCCTGGGACTCACAATTCAAATGACAGAGTATCGACCGCATAAGGCGGTTCAGGCCTGACGATAGGACTGTGATGCACCGATACCCCGCCACTTCTCGATACTAAGTTCTAATATTGTTGGTTCCAATTTATTCCGATATTCAAATGTACTATTTAAAATACTTCCTCCGTCGCTTGTTTCGTGGCGACTGCTATAACTGTCATACAATGATGATTTCATTGTTTTAGCTGAATAAACGTTAACAAAGTACTGCGCATGAAGTTCTAATATTGATGTTAGACTAATCAAATACCTCTCAACCCGTCTACGCAAGATGTGAACTGCAAGGAATACTATTAATAATATCGAGGGAAATATTGGGAAAAGGAAATCCAAGAATTCAATTGTGTTCGAAATTATATATCAAGATAGGGTGATATGTATTGAGCCGCTATTGGAAATAATTCTTTCGAAATCAGATGTGTACGATAAGAGGAATAGCTCTCTCTACTTCTAGAAAATAGCTCTATATCGTCTGCCTTCGCAAGCTAGGGATGAGGAGAGACATATAATCCGCCACAAATGTACATTTACTGTGTACGTAGCCCATAGTATACGTCGTTTTTTACATATTTTCATATAGTATCAATATGTAGCATCGATTCCGTACACAGGGTAGACTGAGCTAAAACGCACTGCGGTGTAAGACGCCTCCCCATGCATGTTTACGGCTGAACCGGACGATATAACACTATTGTTCAAGCAAATATTATATTTTATTCAATTCGAGAAGACAACACAACTACGAAATATGTCATGTGAGATTCATATAAAAACTGTTATACATGGGGTAAAAAAACGTGGGCTTCTTAGCTGAGCGTTGGAGTCAGAAGCCCACTTTTCTAATATCATACTTTGGCTAATTCCTTGTCTACCAAAGCAACTTCGGCCATTGAAATATGCATTGCATGTGACAGTCATGAGGGTCCAAAGTTAGAGGGGCCCCTTACCCCAGTCTACCCTACAGGTTTAGGTTCCCCCTCTCCCCCATCGGATGTCACTAGGGTATTGCACA
>JAUOBX010624626.1:0-22166 GCA_032360705.1 Eupentacta quinquesemita | reverse complement strand
CACGCATTTGTAACGAATGCTTGCGGTTGGTCACTTGAACAAAATGTAAACCTATATCGACTCTAACTGAATGCCAGCCAATCAATGCCAGGTCAATCGGACATTAGTATGTTGTTCACAATAATAAAATCAACGAGATGGAGTGAATCCCAGTTTCTTTTTTGGTCAATAAAGATTCTTATATCTTATATCTTATATCTTTAGTTATATCTTATATCTTATATCTCATAAAATATGTATAGTGTTCGCCTATGTAACGCTTTATACTGAATTACCCCGAAGTGCTTAACACATGAAACCCTGATCATGGGAAACAAGCACGCTCTCGACATCATGGAGTTTTCGTTGTTGTACATCAGTACGTACAAACGATTCATTAGATTGCACTGACGATGAATAACCTCAGCAAAGAAACCTCAGCACAATAATATCCGATCGTATTAACCATAATCCGGACGTTTTACCGATGTATACGAATGTGTAAGAGTAGGAGAAGAAAATCCGTAATTGCCTCATACTATGTCGTTGCTTACATTTGTATCCAACTAATTGCGAACAAACTCTGTGAAATTTCATCACGGTAGCAAACCTGGTCTGTCAATTTGGAATGAAATTCCTTGTCCATTGAACCTCACTCGGCTGCTCGGGGAGCCTACATGCGAAATCTTTTTGTTTTCCGAATATGAATGAATGCCCTGAAGAGCCTGTGCGATATCCATGTCGCTCCGATCAGGGAAATGCTCCGATCCACGCATGCACTCAACTAAAGGTCGTTATTGCCTTATTGGATTCAACTAATTGTGAATGATTTCCACTACATTAGAGTAAATCTGGCGATTTTGTGATATTCCTTATTTGCCTAGTCGACCATTCTCTAAGAGCTATCGTGACGTCATTGAAATGGTAATATGGTGCTGTTTTGTGTGGGTACGTAGTCAGAGCAAATCAGCACGCTGCATGTTGTTTGCGCTTAGCTGGGATAGAGGGATCATAACTCTCTTTCTAAAATTTCATCTCACAAGTTGGTGGTTCGGGGAAAATTCCCTGCATCCTATCAAATAACAGTCCATATCTTAGCCTGAATTCGCATTATGTTGATCGATAATTTCTTGTTGATTTTGGAAATATCTTGCTCAATACAGTAATACAGCGCAGTGTGTGTGTGTACACTGCGCTGTGCTTTATTACTGTTTCATAGACTATAGTACGGTGAATAGGTGACCAGCAAGTGGATAATCGGAGTCAGCTGAAAGGATACCTCGGGTGAACAGATACAAAGTAAAAAAAAGTGGGAGGAAATATATCTCTCATGTGTATCAAACCACTCTTGATAATGATGTGAGCGAATTAACATCAGCCGGCTTTCCGTGTAGATTATTGCAAGTATAATCAAATCGATGATATCCTCAGGTTGAAATTGTCAACCTCCTACGTCAGTAGTCTTAAAATGAATATACTTGCCCTACATGTCAGACATTTGTAATGCACGACAATTGCTGATAGGCTTATCTCTATAGCTGCTCTGCGAATCAAAACTCACTGATACTAAATGCGTCAATTCAGACCTCCTAACTTTTAATATCAATTAGCCTACTCCTTTGAAAATCAAATATTGCGCGCGTTCAGAGACCATTTGTGGATGGTTAAATATATTCTAGTAAAGCCGTCAGTCCGAGTCAATAAACTCGGCATCTCCCATCGTTGAACTTTGTAAGGGTAACGTCGGGCGTAGTTATTATCTGATTAAATAATTATATTCTTAATCAGAATAATTGATCGTATTCTCGGTATGTGAACCCCACGAAGGAATAGCCATGCAATCTCTACAGTGTTTCATTCATAGTATATGTTCACTGATGCAGAAATACACCATGCAGGTATATAAAGTAGCTCGAAAACCGACTCTGGTACTTTGGGCCAGCCAGATGATTGCAACCATGATATTCCCTAATAAACAATTAATCAGAGACATTTGTGGGAGTGATACCGTATGTCAATCAACGACGTTATTCTGTGTCAATTAAAGGTGTTCTTCTCTTGTGCCGGACTGGAAGACAGATCGCTATCCTAACAATTGAAAACAATCAATACTATACAGCTATACGAACATGAATAATTTATTACTATACAAAGCTGAAGCCAATCAGGAGAGATATGCAATTTGGAAGTGCATCGTGAAAATTGCGTTTTATCCAGAGGATACAATATTACGACGGTTTCCCCCACAAACTACGTGTGCGTGAAGTGATGAACATGACCCGATGACATAGGATTCGTATATTAGGAAATCCAATCCCTAAACTGTCTTTCAGCAGATAAGACAGTGACAATTATGTTATAGGTATAGTATTACGTAATGTTTCAGGACATCAGACTGGGACTCCGTCACACAAACTTTTAGAAGGCCTAACTATGCAAGTAATGATTGACTCCGAAGGAAAAAATGACTACTTTATGCTTATGAGAGAAAAAACACAGAAATGATTGCGCAAACTCAATAGCGATATTCCTCTGGTCATTCTTGTGGCGTCGTCAAAACTAACCTATTAATGTATGTGATAAAAAATCGAGCTCGAGACAAGTGGACGTTATGGAATACCCTCCGACATCTGTACACGTTTCCGAACAGTGAGTTAGCCCTTGCATTGGCCTTGCAAAAATATTTATTATTTTTAGGACGGTTGGTTATAGAGATTATTGTTTAGTTCCCATGCCCTTTCAAGATGATGCTTTGTATCGTGAACATTGTGTTCATCCAATAGTAAATATTCCGTCATTCTTCCATCCAATTGCCAAGAGTTCTCATGTCAACATACTTGACCCTAGTCTGTGATTCCAACGCTGCTATGCAAATATCAATAGGGCATGTTCGTGCGCGAGAGTCATTTTATCTCGAAACGCAAACACTTGTCGGGAGTCTGCGAAAGCCTGTCGGAAGGAGTGCGCGCTGTGGTTATACATTGGAGGGCTCCTAGAGAAACACTCGGGCAAAGTAAAAACAATACAGTCAGAAGGAAACTTGAGCAGTGTGCTATCTTGAACCTTTTGTGCTATTGTGGATCAACTAGGTGAACAACTCCGGTAACTCATAGTCTGACACTAACATAGATTATTCAATAATGCAGTAGCAGTTGCTGAATTGAGCGCGAGTTTGAATTGAGATAGTAATTTTGCTGCAGCATGTGGGTCAGTCTAGATAGTTGATGCATTCCAGGGTTGTGGAAACCAATATGAAACATCGTAATCTTACCACGTATCTGTTCATAGTATCCACTCATCTTACTACCTACAAGGTCTGAGTATACCTCTGATTATCGACCAGACGACCGGCCAGGGAGAGATAGTTCCAGCTGAGGAGTTTCAATTGAAACGCGATATAAGGTCTTCAGTTTGAACAAACAACTTTGCTTGATGTCTGCATAATAGCAACATCAGAAATATCGTCACTGTGTTTAAACTCATTCATCTTCGCTATATTTGCGGTGTACGGTAGTTGCCTGAAAATGTGAAGCGTTTCGTTAGTTTGCACGACGAGACGAACATTCTATATGTATCACCACTCTTGCCGCATGTGTACGCAAGGTATATTGTCTCACTGAGTGCGCGTTGTAAGTTCGTATTCCGATGATTCCTCCCATCGTGGTAGTTGTCAGTACCTCTACAATCAAGAATACAGCACATTCGTACACTTTAGTTTTCTCCGCCTCACGCGAACTCGAGTTTGCCGCATCTGCATCTGTATGAATGAATTACTAGCTCAAGTCTTCAATTCACATGTAAACGAACAGCTTAAACCGCAAATGTGCATTTCCGTGGCATTCAATATAATCTCAGATGTTAGAGATCTATTTCCATTTAAACTTGACGTCAGATTTTGTGTCTCCTATGATCGCTCATAATACTTATCATTTCAGCCAGAAGTGCAAATATTGGGCAGTATTGCTCCGTGGAAACATGTGTAGTACAGAGTGTGGCATTGAATCAATCACATGGAATGTGGTAAATATAGTTTCACGGGGCAACTACTGTAATAATAATATAATGAATACATCATAAGTATAATCCCAACCTAATAATTCAACGCCATGCCTCAGGAACACCTTTGTGATAGTCATGTGACTACTATACATTCAGCGAACGGTCCAAACATTTGAGGTTGCCCTCCATTGTGTTCTAAATGTACTAGCCCTGAATTTCCAAATATTTGAATTGAACAAAAACCACCTTTCCGTTAATATTGTACAGACGACTACAAGTTTGAACGTTTCAACAGATACATATATCAGGTACAACATATTCCGCTCGCTCTTCAAGGAACCCCCTGAAGCTCATTTGCGTCTCCCAAATTGCATGGGCAGATGGGACATTGCTAACAGTAGCCTTCTGCATAGATGTTACTTCACACACAGTCGCACGTGAAACCCCCTGGGTTTATTCAATTTTACTGATGCGGTGAGGGAAATGAGCGCATCTCTTGCAAATAGTCTCCGTACGATAGGGAGCGCTTGAGTGTAATATGATGATGCGGTATCTCAAAGTACCTTTCTAAACGTGGGTTTCTCGGGTTAATCGCATCAGGAATTACTGCCTCCCGTACCAAGTACCCTTTGTACGTAGTGGGGCTGATAATTAGATGATGGGTGATGGAGTACTCTCATTGGAGACTTTCATCAGAGTTTATATTTTTAGAGTAGATTAGATGGAACGAGCGGCTGTCGATTTCATTTAGCCCTCGACTGCTCCGTGATTATTAAATAACTGTGTCGGTTACATATGAAGAAATAGTAGAAACTGTTACCTTTGGTGGTTCAGGTGAATGTATCAAGAGCTAACGAGCTCAAAACAAATAAAATGGTATCATGCACTGTCGGGCTCATTCAATTTGATTTAACAATATTGGAAGCATAGGTAATTCGGCATGTGTGGAGGCAGGTATATCGCATGTGTTGAAAGAGTTAGCCCACCTCATCATGCACATCTGTTTAAACCGAGACGAAGAATGCATCATCATCTCACATAAATCGAATCATACCGGCCACAAAACTGACTAACGCACTCTTCGTTTTCAACTTCAACACAACAACACTTTATACTATCTAAATGACTACTGTGGATATTAGGATTTTTAAAAGTAGGTTCATTGGTCTTCTTGTATTTTTCTTTTATTTTGACACGATAATCTGGTTGTTTTTGTCCCTTTATTGCTCGGGTGTGGCCCTAATCTCGAACGTAATAAGAATTGGTGACCATGATTACCATCCTAGGCCTGAACCACGTCGTATATAATTTGAAATACGAATGACATGTCGCTGAGGGAATGGTAATAACTGCTGTCAGTAAGCTCTAGAGAATTTTTCTACCAGATATGAAATTTGTAATAAACCTCATGAACGACCCCGAAGCCACAACAACCCGATATCGAGAAAGAACTCAATGCCGAAGGAATTCACAGATAAACGAATCAACAATTCTCGAACTCATCGACACTTTAAGATGAAACAACATTTTCTGGGAAGCTATCCTACTCATCAATCACTCCCTGTGAGGAGAATTGTTTACAGATATCCAACTTGCAACGTCTGCCACAGTGCTCGAGGCGACAATCCCCATTGGAAATAACATGGGAAGACTCAACTTTCGACGTGGTATACTGGCTATGCTAGTTATGTGCACAGATAACGAGATGCAGATGATATCGATTGAAGCAATGGCTGTTCTTACGGATGGTACTAGAAAATCAGCAGTCCAACCCCATCACATTCGCCTTGGAAGACCCTAATTAGTTTAGAGGTCGCCTATGGCTGTCGGAGATGTCATCGTAATGACATTAGTTCTCGCGATCGTCAATAATGCTATGCATATGAGGATCCAAGGTTCGCGCCGCCCGAATTGGCGTCATGTTTGATTTTCAGGAGTCTGATTAGCGAAAAAAATTACGTATGCGCAGTGGACTCGCATGAGGGCAAAATCATTCGATATTTATATCAAGTGACGGTCTTGGCAAAGGTGGGTCACTGATGATTTTAACAATGTCAACGTGTCAGTACATTAATGTCATACTTGGTATACTTCCTCGCTAATATTACGTGAACCATATCAGCCAATTACTGGCTGGTCAAATGACCTCTGAGGTCGGATGTATACAATATATCCTTGAGCTCACGATGCCTAATCTGGTCATGTTGTGATTTCATGCATAACTATATTATGTACTGCAGTATCCATATCTTCAGGCGAAAATGTCATTTTTGTATACCATAAAGCCAAACGGCTATGTTACTCTCGGACTGACACTATTAACAGTAATAGGTGTCATGTATTTATTACAGGGGTTATTCATACCAATTATGAGCTCATCCATCCAGGTGTTGATATCGCGCTAAATCACAATTTCCATAGTTTTACGATGTATGGCACACTTCAACATCTCTGATCAGCCAAACAAAATGATTTGTCCGTTTTAAATGTTTCTGTCATTCAGGCTCGGTGACCTGCAATTATAACGTAATGGACTGGACATAACAGTGACTACATTCCTAATTAATTGAAAGGATTAGTGATCGACAATTCGTCAGCATGGAACATCATCTCGAATCAGTGTCCACAGCTGTTGACGCATTGGAGGGCATACACGCGCAGATATCATTACGTTGTCCTGTTAGCCTTTATAGATTCCGAGCGGAGACTCCATTTCCACTAGCTGCTAGATATTCCATCAGGTCATCAGGCAATGTTTCTTCCTCATCAAACTCCTAATGTACTTTCTTTGAAATCTCCAGAAGCAACCTGTACTTCGAAATTCACATCGTTCATTGTAGCTATCATGCTGTGCTAAGTGCGGTTCATCGTGTAATTACACCAACCCTGCAAATGCCCGTGGAAAACATATCATCAGATAATGAAAGGAAAAGGATGAGCAATGGGTTGATTGTCTGCAGGGAGCGTAACCTTGGATTAGTGTCCACATCTGTTAAATACGAATGAATAGGCTGGTTATAATATAATGGAAGAAAGAAGGCCTCACCATCGAAAACATTTGGGAGATTCCATTTTGCCCCGCAGGGAAGTGTTAGCATGACATGTTCAATCGTATGTCATTCAGTAGCACTCTGTATTCACTAGACACGCGGATGAACAATTATTATCAATTCAAATTATTGGTGATTCACACAAGGAACTGGGACGACAGAACACTTGTCCTGGTGAATTTAGAAGAACCGTGCGCCGCTGACTACTTTGCATCATGCTAATGTATTTTTCTGGCACTCACCGACATTTCAAGGCAGAACAACCCGATATGTCACGTCTTTGTAATGAATGCTTGCTGTCAGCCGATATATAGACCTGTATCGACTCAAACTATAAATGCCAGCCGTAGGTATTTTTAACTGGCCAGAATAACACAGCTACCGATATGAATGTATTATAGTAGCAAAACAGTAGACAACATGCAGTCCACCGTCACCCGCAACATGTTCTTGCTAATAGCTGGGACATGAGAGGTAATGGGAGTAAATGTGAGAGCTGTTTTACAACTGGATAAAACAATTTCCTATATTCAATAATGACTATGAAGCCATACTAGTTATAATACGGGCAATAGAATACGGAGATTAGACTGCTGTTCACAATACTGAAAATATATATGGTGCCTATAGAGCGCTTCATACTGAACGATCTCAAAGCGCTTTACAGATGAGATCCTGGTCATGGAAAACGAGAACGCTCTCCCATAATCCTGGAGAGTGGGTTGATGTAGGGCAGCACGTACAAGTGAACTATCAGATCGTACCGGCGATGAATAACCCCAGCGCAGAAACCTCAGCTGATAAGATCCGACCGTATTACTCATAGTCCGAACGTTTTACCTATTCAAACGAATGTATGAGAGTGGGAGAACTACATCAGTAATTGCCACATATTATGTCATTGCTTACAATTGTATCCAACTAATTGCGAATCCATTCTGTGTGATTCATTAAAATAGCGAGTCAGGCAATTCGAAATGAAATTCCTTGTCTATTGAATCTCACACGGATCAACGTGATATTTAGTGACTGTTCCTTCCTTGTTTGAAATGAAACTTAGGATGTATGCTGCCATCGTCCCTACACATCTCTAATATACCACCGAATAACACCCTGTGCACATTTTCTCTTTGATTTTCCTCCCACTATGAATGCCCTGGAGTGCCTACGAGCTTCCTGTCGCTACGTTTCACATTTCATGCACTCAGTTATTTATAGCTTGCTATTGGGATCAACTGATTGTGAATGATGTCGATACGTTTCCACTACATTACAGTCAATCTGGCGATTTAATGACATTCTCCATTTCCGCAGCCGATCGTTCCATGATAGCTGTTTTAGTCATTGGTATGATGACAAGATGCTGATCCGTGTCGAGTTTGCGTGTATTCGTGGATCAACGTGACTGTTAGTGTATCTACTGTTTTACCACTTCCAACTAATGATGTAAATTATTCCATCATCGTCCCCATAAATCCCCGATACCCCACTGTATGTAGGGATAATGGAATAAGTTGACCTATGTACGATTATTTTTTTCCCGTATATGAATGAATGTCCTGATTAAGTGCCTGAACGATATACATACACTCAGCATGAAGTTCGCTATTGGATACAACTAATTGTGGATGGTTTCCACTACATTATCTCACAATCATTATCTCCAATACAATCCGGCGATTTAATTATATTTGCCTGGTCTTCCCTTTCCCAATTGAGTTTTCTATACGCCATTTGTATCATGGTAATAAGAGGCTGTTTGGTGTTTTGAGTCCTACAATCTTCGCCTTCACCATTGAAGGGGAGAGGGGGCGTGGGGATTTCGCAAAACGTTTGTGCCACGGGTCTGTAGTGACCCATCATTTTTGTGGAAGATCGTCGGAACCCTGTACAAACATATAGGAGCCCAAGTGGCTGCGCACCTCTTGCGCTATTCAGTGTAGAATGTTGCAGAAAATGACACATAGGGACAATGGTACACCATATCTTCAAGATGAACATAGGAAATAACTGTTACTGGCATCAATTGGGTGATCATTCAGGTAATTTAAATACCCAGGACTGTCATATTTATATTTGAATAAGGTGGAATTCACACGGTCAACCATCATTATATAATATCAGGTTGGCGATCCACCACATTGAATTAGTGTGTGAGGTCGATTGGCGACCGTGCCAGGTAAAGTGTTTACCGTGGCAGTATGACACTTGCTGATATTTTCTTAGTCAACCTTCAGTTTATGTCACGTCTATAAATGTGGATAATTGCATCTACTAGAGCGCATTATATATCGCACTCAACAAATAGCCTCAATTGTTGAAACTCATGCGAACAGTAACAGGCAACTTGTAATCACTGATAGTAGTAAAAGTAAAAGTAATTGTCTGTTTAACTACATCAACCTTTCTCACAGAATATGACTACTTGTCATGCTGAAATCGGTTCAGTTGGCAGCTGATTGTGTGCTCCCATATGCTTTGTACAGGGCTCAGACAATCTCCGCCAGAAATACTTGGGTCACCCCCGCTCTCCCATTCAATGTTGGTATTCGACGGCGCGTTTGTTGGGCGCAACATCGGAGGGGGTGTGGGGGTCTCAGTTCTGCGATTTTCGCACTACGTTTGTGCCACGGGTCGGTAGTGTCTCTTCATTTTTGTCGAAGATTGTAGAAGCCAGAGACGCAGTCAACTCAACGTTGGTCGGCACGCTGTATCAGTGTTTGCGCTCAGGTGTGATGGAGAGATTGTCACTCTCTTCTTCACATTTTATCTCGCAATTTAGTGGTTTGAGGACAATTCCCTTCATTCTATCAAATAGCAGTCGATATCCTAGCCCAAATTTGCATCTTGTCGATGGAAAATGCATCTTTTATTCCAAAGAATTCTCTAATATGTGCGATCCCACCCTCGCTCAATGCAGTAACACACATACTGCGCTGTATTGCCTCCGATCTGTTGTACCGATGTTCTATACAGACTGTAGGAACAATGTGAATGGTATTGTATTTTGTGAGTACTAAGCGTGATAATGGTGAGGCGAAATTACCATCAGCAGGCTTTTTGTGCAGATTGTAGCAATTATAAACAAATTGATGATAAACTTATGTCAACATTGTAATGTCCAACCTCCTACGTCAGTAGTCCTAAGATGACATAGGAAAATGTTCTCCCTGAGGTTAAGGTTTCTTAGCTGACAGCGCCAGGGGGTGATCACAAGCCTGACTTTTTACCCTTTAGTCAATCGGCCTGTACAGGCAACAAAATATTGAACTCAAAACTTGTATTTTGCTGCCCGATGACTGACCGAGTGACTAGCCGGAAATCGCAGTGAATCTTGAGAGTGAAATTACGTCTAATTATGGCGGTACTTAACCGGATTGGAGGCTTGTTCGTACGAATTAACAGCAAACATAGCAAAGGATTGTCCCGCCGAACCTCATGTACACAGGTGATAAGCTGTGTGCGTAACTTCATTTATAATGTACAGTAATGTGTAGGACTTGCTTCTGCCTTGCAATGGCCTTGCACTAGCACTCGCACTTGCATTGGCAAAATGGTTATTATTTTAGGAAGTTTGGTCTGGGGATTATAGCCGTGTTCCCATGCCCTTTCGAGATGATGTTTTGTATTGACAGCATTTTGTTCCTCCAATAGTCTATATTCCGTAATTCTTCCATCCAAACGCCAAGAGTTCTTATATCAACATACTTGACCTCAGTCTATGATCCTAATTCTTCTATGCAAATAACCATGGGACTTATTCGTGCACAATTTTCAATTTCTATCGTGACGCAAACATCCGCAGGAAGTCTTCAAGAGCCTATCAGAAGAAGTGCGCGTCTGAATATAGATCGGAGCTCGCTCCGAGAGAAACACTGAGGTGGATTCACGCGAGTAGAATTTAAACCGTCATTCAGGATATTTGTTCCTCTAGTGACCACTGCAAAATGAAGACTAAAGGTCTTTTCGGTATTCAATTCGGTCACAAATTCGTGAACAGGCCTGTAGCAAGAGAGAAAAATAGTGCTACAAAACTAGGACTGTTTTTTGGAAAACAGAAACAGTTGGATTGAGAGGTAAATCGTCAATATTTGGACAGGATTGTCGACGAGATATCGAAACTCCAGGAATTGCCCTCGTATCCTTCCATTCAAACGCCAAGGGTGTCCCTATGTAAACATACTTGAATCCTAGTCAATAATCCTGATTCTTCTCTTCAAACATCCATAGGGCAGCAGGGCATTTTCATACGCAATATTATTTTTCCAGCGTTATGCAAACACCCACGGGGAGTCTGTGAAGAAACTCGTTGTAATGGAGACACGCCATGATTATAAATCGGAGGTCGCTCCTATAGATGGAAGTAGATGGCACGTCATATGATGAAATGTGTGCTATTTTGAAATAATATGAATAAACAAGGGCGAAAAGGTATCTGACACAGATGTACACCTAGCTACCCTCTGAATGTTGTCATGCATTATTCATCCTGGTTGGACACTGGCTAGAGTACGACTGTCGTGTTCGTTATCAAGTCGGAATATCACATCAAAAATAATATATATATATTGTTGCTTTGTATTTCTTTTCCGGAATGAAGAAGGATTTACTTACCATTACCTACCGTCTACTTCAACCATTCCAACCAGAAGTGTCAGATAAGGCACAATCTCTTTGCCGAAACATTGAAGACAGTGAAGGACTCACGTGGAATGTAATAGATATAAGGTTTCAATGGTCATTTTAATATCAATAAGGACGCCAAATATCGATAATATTATATTTAATGCAATGAAAGTGCTATAAATGTGCAGGGAATACGTGAAGAGTGTCAGAAAAAGTATATGTGAGGTTCCCGATCACTACACGTAACGTGTTGCGTTCGAGTGAATAAGTAAAATGCCTAGCCAAACAATTCAATTGATGATCCAGTGGCACTGTTTGTGTTGATAGGGTTATGTGACTACAGTTCAACGAATAATCGATGTCAGTTATAACATTTTTGGTTTACCTTCATCGGGATATAAATTTACTAGCCTTCAATTGCAAATACTTTCTTTGAAATTATGAATGTTGTGAACTTTCCCATCCTCAACGTTTCAATATATACATGTACCGGGCATACAATTAACGCTTGCTCTTCAACAAAACCCTTCGGAGGGTATATGCGTCTTTCAGATTGCATGTGACATATTGCTAACTGTAGTCTACTGCATAGATGCTACTTCATACACGGTCGCACGTGAAACCCCCTGGATTTATTCAATTCAACTGCCGCGGCCGGGGGAATGAATGCATTTCTTGCAAATATTCCTCGTACGATGGCGGACGCTTGAGTGTAATATGAGGATGCAGTATCTCAAAGAACCTTTCTAAACACGGTTTTGGGGAACTATTCCCATCATAAAACACTACACCCCGTATCAAGTACTCTTTGTAGTGGGTCCGATGATTAGATGATGAGTGATGGAGTAGTCTTATTAGGAGGCTTTTCATCAGAGGCAAGTCATTTATAGAGTAGATTAGATGGAATGAGCGGCTGTCGACTCCATTTAGCTATAGATTGCTCCGTGATGAACTGTGTCAGTTACATATAACGAAATGGTAGGAACTGTTACCTTCGGTTCAGGTGAATGTAACATTTGAGGCGAACGAGTTAAACAAATGTATCATACTGTATCAGGCTCACGTGTATTGTCATTCAATTTGATTTAACAATATTGGAAGCATGGGCAAGTAGGCATGTGTGGAGGTAGGTATATCGCACGTGTTGAAGAAGTTACCCTATCATATACATTTGTTCACATCAAAACGACGAATACATCATCTCACATATAATAGATCACACACACAATGTCGGAGTGACTAACGCTTGATATACTTCTTTATTTTTAACTTTAGCACAACAATTGGCAAGGTAGATAAACCAACAACACTTTGTGAATATTGAGTAAATTCATTCGTTCAGTTGTATATTTCTTTTATTTTCACACGATAATCTCGTTGTTTTTCTTTCATTGCTTGAATGTGGCCTCAATGGTAATGGAATGGTAACCATTAGTACAATCATTGGCCCATAGCACGACTGTCGTACTTTATTCGAAATACGAAATAGTAAGCTCTTTTATTTATTAATATCTCTAATAATCCTCTAAACAACCCCGAAGCCCCAAAAACCCGATATCGAGAAAGATTGGGATGCCACATCGCTTGAGGGGATGATACCTATTGGAAGTAACATTGGAAACTCAACTCCCGTTGTGGTACACTGGCTATGTACACCTCAGATGAATAATGCAAAATGCAGATGATATTGACTGAAGCAATGATTGTTCATACGGATAGTATTGGAATTGCTGCAGTTCGAAACTGTCCCTGGCGCTGGAGGAGACCCTAATTAGTTTAGAGGTCGTCTGTGACTGTCGGGGATGTCATCGTAATGACATCAGTTTCTGCGATCATGTGGTTTCGCACATGGTGATTCAAAGTCTCAGCCCGAATGTTTGGTTTTGGGGAGATTGACTATAGAGAATGGATTACATAGGCGCAGTTGACTTGCATGATGGCAACATCAACCAGTATGAACATCAGGGAACCCTATTTTGTTACAGATTCGGGGAATCTGGAAGAATTGATGAATTGTACTATTTTATCCAGGTGTTGTTATCGCGCTGAAATCGTGCAGAATCACAAATTACATACACACATTTCCTGTCCCCACAACAGTAGGTGACAATCGTACTATGACATCCCTGATTAACAACAAACACAAAAGCCTCATATACCGAGTGTCAGCCTCATTCAATAAAATATGCCTTCTTCCGTCGTATTTACAAGCCAAAATTGTCAACATTTCTACAAGAACGTTCACAGATTAAAGTGTTCACACTCCTAACTCTGGTGAGCTGAAATCATTCTTCACCCCCCCCCCCTACACCCCTCCCATAAAAGAAACAAAAAACTAGTACTCAAATGTGGAACTTATATGCCAAGTTCGAGCTTCATCTAACCAAACGGAGTTATTTGTTCACACGCCAGACTAACATAGATACGAACAATAATACAAACAACACTGCTGAAGAGAGTAAGAAATGATCAAAGATTGGGAACAGAATTGAGTTAGTCGAACACGGTAATAGTTCATAACTTGTCGAAGAAACTGCATAATCATACAAAACATTACCCTATGCACAATTCATGTCTGGCTCAAATCCTTGTGAGACGTGAGAATCACAAAACTGTTCACAGGCTGTTATATCGCCTTCTGCACACAAATTCATTCATATAATTTTTCAATTGAGACAAAGTAGTGAATATAATATCCACGTGGCATTCAATATAAATGTTATCATTACCCCACAATGATACGCCGCAGATGGTGTTATGTCGTGCTCATGTTCACCCTCTGCTGCCCTGTATGTACGGAGGCTGACCGGACCTATAGTATAACATGATTCGTCTGTTTCGAAACGTCTCTGTCATTAATTATTGACCTGAATTATAACGTCAGAAACTGCAAGGGCATGACAGTGTATACATTTTATTTGGTTGAACGGATGGGTGGGTACAAATGTTTTCTGTATGGAAACGTAATCTTCAATTAGTGTTTACAGTTGTTAATGACGCACAAATGGACAACAGGAATGCAGAGTTCACAGCGTACGCATTTAAACGCATACAAGCGAAAAATAATAAGTAATAAATAATGATGAATTAATATATATATATATATTCTTCCTTGTATAGCGTTTTCCCACGTCAGTGACATGCCTTATGTGCTTTACAAATAACACAGCTTACTCCGACAGATTCAGTAGGGTCCGAGCGGGGAGGCTCAATTCGACTGATCGTTCATTACTGTATCAATCCAATACGTCTTACCGTCTTATCGTCTAGAAATACCCTTGGAATTCTCCTAAGCAACCTGCCCTTTGAAGATCGCGTTGGTAATTTCCGCTACTTAGTGATGTGGAAAGTACTGAATTGCGGTTCATTGTTGTAATTACACCAGGACTGCAAATGCCAGTGGGCATGGATATAAATCCTTAATCAATAAGAGGGAAAAGATGAGCGATGAGTTGTTCGTCCACAGGAAGCGTAACCTTGGATTAATGTCCACATCTGTTAAACACGAATGAATAGGCTGGGTAGAATATAATAGAAGGAAGAAGGCCTCATCATCGACTCGTGGATGAACGGTTATTATCAATTCAAATCATTGGAGATTCACACAAGGAGCTGGGACGAGAGCGAACATTTCTTGGTGAATTTGAAAGAAACACGACCCGCTGACTACTTTGCAGCGGGTCAATGTACTTTTCTGGCACTCCCTGATATTTCAAGACAGAACAACCCGGGATGTCACGCATTTGTAACGAATGCTTGCGGTTGGTCACTTGACCAAAATGTAAACCTATATCGACTCTAACTGAATGCCAGCCAATGCCAGGTCAATCGGACATTAGTCTGTTGTTCACAATAATAAAATCATCGGGATGTAGTGAATCCCAGTTTCTTTTTTGGTCAATAAAGATTCTTATATCTTATATCTTATATCTTATATCTCATAAAATATGTATAGTTTTTGCTTATGTAACGCTTTATACTGAATGACCCCGAAGTGCTTAACACATGAAACCCTGATCATGGGAAACAAGCACGCTCTCCACATCATGAAGTTTTCGTTGTTGTACATCAGTACGTACAAATGATTCATTAGATTGCATTGACGATGAATAAAACCCCGGCGAAGAAACCACAGCTCAATGAAATCCGATCGTTCTACCCATAATCCGATTGTTTTCCCTTTCCCCATTTATATGAATGGACGAGAGTGGGAGAACAACATCGGTAATTGCCACAAGCTATGTGTTGCTTACAATTGAATCCAACAAATTGCGAATCAAGTCCGTGTGACTTCGATACATTAGAGACACTTGCGATTCGGAATGGAATTCCTTGTCAATTCGTCTCCTTTTCGGCATACTGACGAATCTACATTTTTGTTGATTTTGAGTAAGACAGCAATCCTGCCTAATTTTGGGGCATAGAATCTGAAGACGTGGGTCTTGAATTCCGAAAATGTACGGTTTTTCACATAATAACCAGTCGTATTTCAACTCTTCTAACGAATCCTTTCTTTTGTGCAAAATTGCATTTCGCGTAGTGACGAATGTCATATCCGTCAAAAACACAATGCACGTTTCGTACACATCTTCCTTGTTTTCCCAATATGAGTGCATGCCTGGCAGTGCCTGTACGCTATCCCCGTCGCCACGATCAACACATGCACTCAGCTAAAGCTCGCTATAGGATTCAACTTATTGTGCATGATTACCACTACATTACAGTCAATCTGGTGATTTAATGATTTTTCTCATTTGCCTAGTCAACCCTTCTCTAGGAGCTGCCTTCACGTCATTTGAATGGTGATAAGGAGCTGTTGTGTGTTGGAGAACACTGACAGAGAGAAAGATACGCACTCGAAGCTGATCAGCAGGCTGTATTCGTGCTTGCTCTCAGGTGGTATAGCTGTATAGAGGGATCACAACTCTCTTTCTAACATTTCATCTCACAAGTTAAGGGATGGGGGAAAATTTCCTCCATCCTATCGAATAACAGTTCATATCCTAGCATGACTTTCCATTATATTGATGGAACATCTCTGTTTTTTTATATAAATTCCTCTTAAATGTGAAATCCAACTCTCGCTCAATGCAGTTACACACATACTGCGCTGTATTGCTTCAGATATGTTGTACTCATGTTTCATATGGACTGTAGGAAGGTCAATAGGTGACCAGCAAGTAATCGGGGTCAGTAAGTTTCCTCGGGTGAATAGATATAAAATTCTTCGACAACGTGAACGGCATCATATTTTGCGAGTAATAAACCACAATTCGTGATAATGATGTGAGCGAAATTAACATCAGCAGGCTTTCTGTGTATATTATAGCAAGTATAATCAAATTGAATATAAGCTTAGGTCCTACGTCAGTAGTCTTAAAATGACACTCGCCCGATATGTCATGCATTTTAAATGCACGACAAATGCTGATAGGCTTGTCTCTGGCAACTCTGCGAATCAAACTTCAACATACTAAACTCCTCAAATCAGACCTCCGAACTTTCCATATAAATGACTGCTTCCATAGGCTAATCGAATTTTGCACGCGTTCAGAGACCATTCATGCATGGTTAGTTATATATATTTCATTAAAACCGTCAGTCTGTGTCAATAACTTCAGCACCTGTACTTGCATTGGCGAAAAAATTATATTCTAGGCAAGTTGGTTATAGGGATTATTGTCTCGTTCCCATGCCCTTCCAAGATGATGCTTTGTATTGATAACAATTTGTTATCCGTCATTCCGTCATTCCACGATCCGAATGCCAATAGTTCTCATGTCAACATATTCGACCTTAGTCTGCGATCCTGAAACGTATGTGCAAATATCCAAAGGGCTTGTTCGTGCGCGAGAGTCATTTTATCTCGAAACGCAAACACTTGCCGGGGTCTGTAAAAGCCCGTCGGAAGAAGTGCGCGCTCTGGTTATACATCGGAGGTCGCTCCTAGAAAAACACTGGGGCAAAGTCACGTAAAAACAATACAGCCAAAAGGAAACTTGAGCAGTGTGCTAACTTGATTATTTTGTGTTATTGTGGATTAACTAGTAACAACTCCGGTAACTCATAGTATGACACTAACCTAAATTATTCAACGTTTGGAGGGCAAGTGACCCCCAGACATCACGAGGGAATTGACATTGCGTTGCTATTATTTTGATAATTATAATCTGGGTTATTTAGGGTTTTACACAGATGACCTTCACAGTTTGGGGCTATTTCCTTCTGAATGAACCAACATTCAGAACATTCTGCCTCTAGTGAGTGACTGACCACCACAACAATAAAATGAAAGGTCCTTTCGGTACTCAGTTTGGGAGTCACAAATTTGTTAACAGGCCTGTAACAAGGGTTGGAGCAAATAGTGTTACAAAATCAGGATTGACTTTCGAAAAACAGAAGCAGTTGGTCTGGATGGTAAATCGTCAATATTTGGACAGGATTATTTGTGAGATCTTGTAACTCTTGTAAGGGGATTGCCCCCGTGTCCTTCCATTCAAACGCCAAAGGGGTCCTCATGTCAAAATACTTGAATCCTAGTCAATAATCTTTATTCTTCTCTACAAATATCCATAGAGCAACAGGGTGTTTTCAGCGTACTGCACACACCCACGGGGAGTCTGTAAATAGCTAATTGGAATGAAGGCACGCTTCGATTATACATTGGAGGTCGCTCCTAGTATAATAGTTGGTTTTTCTGTAATGACATGAATAAACTAGGACGAAAAGGTATCTGACACCGATATACATCTAGCTTCCCTCTAAATGTTGTCATGCATGTTCCGTTTTGGGAGTATGATCAACGTGTCTGTTATCTAGTCGGAATATTACACTGGAAGGAGAACATATTCTCGATAATACTATATGTTCTCACGTGGAACATTACGACACTGGTTGAGCATTTTCTAAGAATAAATATAGATATAATGATAAACTGAATGCTGAATGCCTGATCAATGTAATATTTTTTTAGTAGGTTTAAGTTTAAGTGTAAGTTTAATTACAGAATAACTAACTGAAAGTTTCAACATATAAATACGTCTTCAATTTAGACTTGAAGTTGTTCAGAGAAGAACAGTTTCTCAATTCCAATGGTAGGTTGTTCCAAAGCTTGGGACCGGCGACACTGAAGGATCTATCCCGGAATGTAGATGCCCTCGTGAATGGAACCTTCAGGACGGAGCTGTCGGTTGAGCGTGTTGAGTAGTAGCTTTCACGTTGCTGAATTAGACTTGATGAATAAGAGGGGACCAAATTGTGAAGACACTTGAACACCAGGATGAATAACTTGTATTCCACGCGGACGTGTACTGGGAGAATATGTAACTTTTGAGCGCATCAGTAGAGCTTGAGAACTTTGACCCCCCGAGAAGGATTTTTGCTGTTTGGTTTTGGATACGTTGAAGAGGCCATAGTGATGATTCCGGTAGGTCAACACACAGGGCATTAGCGTAATCCATGTGAGGAAATATAAGGCCATTTGCAATCTTGAGTGATGCATTTAAATCCAGATATTTGCGTATATAGCTTTCTGAGATTGTGCATCCCGAATGCTGCCACTCTAGCCTTGGAAGATATATGTTGTTTAAGAGTGAGATGCTGGCCAAGGTGAACTCCAAGCAATTTCATTTGATCCTTTCTACAAGCATATCATCATATATCCCATGGCACTATAAATAATGATATACAAACTGGCATTTGCCAGGAACTCAAAGAAGAAGCCTACCTAGAGCGAGAACTGATCGGCAGTGACTGAAACTCACTAAATCGAGATTATTAGCACATATTTCATCGTTCAGCCTACAATCAAAATTTCAAATTTAATAACCCTAATAGCGTTTCATCGGCCCTGCAGGACACCGCTATATTATACAAACGATATATTCTGTCAGTGCATACTGCACAGTCCTATAGAGAGCCACCGCAACCAGTCTCAAAGTATCAACGAAATGTGTATATCAGGTTGTGACTGACCAATTTCTTGAGAGTAAACTTACCGACAAAATTGTACCCTCTCTTCCTTGGTGAAATCATTCCAGATTGTTTGGATAGTTACTAGGCCTACTACACGGAACACAAAATAACAAGAACATCGGATAAACCTACATATTTTGTTGCTAATTTCAAAGGGCCTCATCATTATAAAAGGGCTACGTAAGTCTGGCTCCTCTGCCCGTATACGTAAAAAGGTAAACATGTCACTGCAGACTGTGACTGTGTGACTACATCCTAGAATATCTCCTTTCACGTCAACCACGAAGGGACGCAGCGCTCAAGATTGTTTGCTGAGTCAATACAGGAATGTGACATCCCAGCATGGAGTAAGCCCAGCTCACCTGTCCTCTGTATAATGTAATCATCTCCAATTCCGAAGTGTTTGCGGACGAATGCCGTCTATTCGAGTTATGCCACCAAATCTAACAGATCCAAATGTCACGAAATTTTCAAAATATTCAAACAAACGTATGTTTGACCACTAAGAAAACAGGGCTGGCACGATTGAACAGAATAAACAGTATTTCTTTGGTTTCGACATTATAATGATAATAACGGGCATGTGACCTATTTTCTGAAGAGAGTTATGATGTCATGGAAAAACTAGCACTTCTGGGAGACGCTTTGGAAGAATAACAGCACGGAATGATAAGAAAGTTGCATGTTTTATTTTTAACAATAAACTCAAATAATTTTACCTGAATCGAGAAACAGGTGGCTTTATTGCAACTCTCTTTTGCCGACAGAGTTCATTCTGCCAGAGTGTGCTTTGTTAGTTATGCATGAGATTATTAATCTAATGTTAGGTCAATTCCAAAGTGATATTTTGATGGAGAAGTATTTCATGATGATTACTAGCTTGGAGAAATACTGGTACTAAAATATTGTTGAAAGCGTTGATGTCTCCAAGATCGGTCTTGAAATATTTTTTAGAGATTGCGAGAGACTTTTGTAGGCGTTTCTATTTGTGTGATGTTGTGGCATCCAAGTCATTGATGAGGAATTGGCCTTCCCCACCTTCAACGCTAAACTATAACTGAACTGGGTCTCTGATTTTTCTTTCTGATTATACGACATGGGCTAGGCTGTATAGGTTTGTGTACGCCTCGGTGCTTAACCAGCATGGCGCTACGGTATTTATTCCTGCCGTGAAAAACTGGATCATTAGTAATTCCGGTCCCATGATCGATATCGTTAGGAACACCGTCCAGAAGAGAGTCATATAATTTAGCATGATGTGTCAATGTCACCATGATCGTTACAAACATCTATGACACGCCCAACATATTCCATAAACTGAACCATATTATTTGTCTGGACTCTTCTAATAGCACCGCCAACCGAAGATAATCGGCCTTGCTTCACAAGCGAGACAGAACGGTCTGTGAATGTGAACTCAAATTATTGATTCTTTGACGGAGAGTAAAGTAGCCTACTTTTACTGGTTACTGTTTCTGTATCCGATGTCTATGTGCTACGTGCGACGTACATTTCTTCTCGAGACGTACATTTCTTCTCGAGTCGGTTGACATCAAATAAATTAATTCAATTTCAGCAAGACAAAAATCACCAACTATTATCCGAATATATCCGGAATTATATCTAGTTAGTGATTGCTTACCGGATAAGATGTCTAAATCAGCGTCGATGAAATGTGCTTGGCGCGGTGGCGCCCATGTGCGGCAATTTACTCATGTTATTATCCAGTTTCACGTTGAATGTGCTCTGAAGACAACATAGGGCTTTAGCAGGAGAGACGATCAACATATTGTTTGTTAAGATAGAGACTGGCGTTGACTTCACGGCGGTATACCATCCCACTGTTCGTCGAGATATACTAATTGACCCATTTAGGTTAGGATGGTTGCTACTGACTAGTTGATATCCTAACAAGACAATACAACACATAAAGTTGTCGAGGCAAGATTATGTTGTTTGAGTGGGTCACTATCATGGACGATATCCTGTGCGTTAGTTTGCACAATGACTGGCCCGGGACTGCCAGCTTGGCGAGTTTGCCGAGTCAGTCCCGCAAGGAAGGATCGCGAAAAACAAACTATTTTATAATCGATAGCGTGCTCGCCAAAGTTTAGACAACGACTTCTAAATATCGTGCGAAATAATTCAACCTAATTTGGAACTAATGTAAAAGAGTATTACAAGTCGTACCCTGTGTGCCTGTAACTTCGAACGCCACTGGCAATTCTGAACATGGATTTGGGAAGTAGGCTTCTCTTGATTGTTTCATATTGTAATAACAGTAGAATTAGGCCTTTGGAAATTGGATGGTTATCTGATGTTTCTCGATTTAGGGTTGTGTGTGAAGTAGTCACCTAAGAATCCTGGGGTGATTTCACCAGGGAAGAGAAGGTACAACTTTATCAGTAAGTTCATTCTCAAGAAATTGGTTATTCCCATCCGGACATGCAAATTTTGATGATTCTGATTGTAGGTCGAACGATAGTATACCGGTTTGAAAAAACAAATCTCAAATAAAGTTCACCTGAATACAATTCG
>JAUOBX010624515.1:0-15516 GCA_032360705.1 Eupentacta quinquesemita | reverse complement strand
TCAAATGTTGATTTTGATATAGAGGGTCTAAGTTTTTGTTTATAACACAAGGAATCTTAGTGCCTTTGGGCTCTTGTTGTTCTCTCCTGACACACGGAAATGAACTGTACCATAAGGTACTTCATGTATTACATTTTACAGTGGATTGTTGATGAGCGCGGGTTATAACTTGCCCACTTTATTCACAAGTGCTCAGATGATATAATGGCTGGTGTAACCAATCCCAACCTGCCTCATGAACCACAATTTTACATCAGAATGATCTGACCACTTCCTTAGATCCAAGAGGAACAGAAGTATTGAATTCTATGGTAACTGTGTAGAGCTGACCGACATGTTATATTGCAACTAACCCTAAACAACTCCTCTAATTCCCGAGTCCACTGCACCACAGCAGAAGCTGAATGCCAAGTACAGCCACCAAGGAAATGCTGAGTGGTGATTGTAGGAATCAATCCTTGGACATTGAAGTGCACATCGCTTCCCTTCTCTCCTGACACACTCAAACTGTGTATGACATCATTGTTTCTCTTGGGGGTCTTCCCAATAGTTACAATTGAAGGCGGCTCAAACTAGTTTACGAGTCACCAGGGTACCCATTCACATGCTCACATCATACCAGAGAATCCAGAATTGCCAGAAAAGGCCATAATAATCTGTCAAGCTCCAAAGCTCAACGATCATGCTACTCACTACTACACAAATTGCATTAGCTATCCGTTGACAAGCGAATCACTTTCAAGGTACTGTGCTTCATATACAGATGTGTCCATCATACCGCTCCAGAATACATGTTAACGTGTATATCACTCTCTCCAACCCTCCCGACCTGGCCTCCGATCAGCAATGGACCCTACTCACCCTACTGAGCCTCAACTATGGAACTCAATTCCAGTTGAGATTAGAGCATCTCCAACTTTGAGGATTTTCAAGAAAAAAATCAAAACATTACTGTATTATTATGTTTCCTCACTGCATTGGTTTTCACTGCGCTGCGATCTTTATGTAGCAGCGCAATACAAATTTGTATGTATGTATACGAGTGTCGGAAGATATGCTTCGGAAAAGCCCCACCGACCAAGTCACGGGCTCCGCCGACTGAGCTAATCTTCCTCCCATTATATTCCTTCATTTGAACAGTGACGGACTCACAGATCCGTATCATAGGCTGTCCCGAAGATATCACCCAGCCAGCCTCACCCAGTGGAATCACCAGCTTCACATGGACCGCCCCCTTTGGAATCGATGCATCTAACAACGTCTTAGCACCGCAGGTGAACAGAGAACCACCAGTGTTCCTGTCAGCCAATGAGGGGCCATTTGAGGTGATCTATACTTTCAGAGCCGGGACTGCACAAGCTACCTGTATGTTCATACTTCGAGTGGGTGAGTGTATAACTGATAGAATAGCTGCATTGGACCTCGGATGATACATCCTGACGATGGATCTATCATCGAAAATCTGATATCATGAACTTCGTAATGATAAGTATATGACCTCTTACATTGGCAGCATGCATAGAAACCATTCAAAACCCCTTCAAGTTTTTGAATGGTTTCAAATGGGTTTCGGACCCTTTTCCATTCAAAACCATTCATAACCATTTGAATCCATTTATGAAACCGGTTGCGATTACCATTCGCTGGTTCAACACCAGTTGGCCCCATTCATAACTATTTACAAACCACTTGGGACCATTCAAGACCATCAAGTTAAATGGGTTTTCGACAAATGGCCCAAATGTCACGCTAGGTTTACTGTGACCTCTGTTTGCAGGGACCACTGTACATAGCACATCCATTTACTGTGCACACAGAGGTGCTAGATCAATACCTGGAGATCAGTCCTCCACGCTAGCATAGGCATTATCCAGTATTTATAAAATTCGTATCTTTATAGTGTACATTTCTTCCTGTTTCTTCTCATTAAACATATACTGTGTATCACATCATTGTGTACCCCAGGGGACATTTTGATAGGGATGCCACATAGGGTGCAGGCTACTATTTACAAGTCACCCCACAAGGTTCCCAATAGCTCCTGGGTGAGACGAGGCATTGGAAAACCACCCAGCTGGGATTTGA
The DNA here is from genome assembly GCA_032360705.1 of Eupentacta quinquesemita. Classification (NCBI taxonomy): domain Eukaryota; kingdom Metazoa; phylum Echinodermata; class Holothuroidea; order Dendrochirotida; family Sclerodactylidae; genus Eupentacta; species Eupentacta quinquesemita. The sequence continues at coordinate 13,431 of JAUOBX010624515.1, read as the reverse complement.
GCTCACAGGCCCTAAGCTCTACTATAGTTTTTGTTCCTATATTTTGTATACTCATTTGTTTTGTGTTCGACAAACCGAATCAAGTTCCATTGTATTGTATCTCCATGATGCAGATGACGAAACGTCTATCCTATCACATAGTTTACCTACAATCCTCGCCAAAAATACATACATGGGACACCCCTGCTCATTCAATGTTGGTAATTGCCAGCGCGTTTGTTGGGCGCAATATTGGAGGGGGGTGTGGGCGATTTTCGCACTACGTTCGTGCCACGGGCCTGTAGTGTCCCATAATTTTGGTCGAAGATTGTAGCTCCCTATACCATGTATTGTTTGATATGAAATCACAGACACAAACTCATATTACACCCTGAAGTTGATTCATATTGTTTCCCACTTATAGTGAATGGCAGTCCTCCGCCAGTGATCATATAGCCAGCCCGGTTATTGAAAGTTATGCTCTTTCGAAAATATATCAATTAATTTCAATGAATCTTAGTGGATGTGGTTTCAAAATTTGTTGTGTTTTCACGATACTTGGTGAATATGGTTCACTTTCAGTCGTTATGAATTCAGCAGTAATATTTGAGTTCACCAAATGTCATTCATTGTGTCTGAAATGATAATCGAGTAGTCCAATTAACATAACATAGGCAATCTCTTCAGGGGGATGCAAGTGGAAGTTAGGTGCTGGAACAGCCATTCCAATGCCATCAGAGGTCAATAATTAGAATCAAATGGTATTCCTCCAAATAAATTTTTCAACATATACACTATATACTGAATCAGTGAAGGAATTTGAATAATTCTTCCAAGATTTTGTGACGACTCTATAAAAAACACTGATCGTGCAACCAGTCGAGACACTTTTCGGCGATCACATTGTGTTATTAGCCAGTAATGTAGTCACTGTTAATTTTTCCTTAGCCAGCCCAGTAATGTAGTCACTGTCGATTTTGTTATCAACCTGCCCAGTACCATAGTCATTGTTCATTCTGTTCTTAGTCAGCCCAGTATCGTAGTCACTGTGTTCATTTTATTTCTCTCTCACAGAGGATAGAGGTCCAGACATTACTCCACCGACGGTCATGAGTCAGCCCACTACAGTAGTCGCTAACCTCCAGCCTGGGCAGACTCGGGCTATAGCTATGTGGGAGGAGCCCGTAGTCACTGATAACTCTGGAGCAGTGATGGTCATCAGCCAATCACACTTCTCCCAAGAGTCACTGTTCTCGGAAGGGACTACGACTGTGACGTATATTTATGCTGATGCTGCATTCAACACTGTGTTTGTGCGGTTTGATGTGATCGTTAGGAGACCAGGTAAGATATAATCTCACCCCGGCCAAGGCCATCAAGCCTAAGTGGAGCTTAAGCTCAAGTAAATAACAGCAGCTATTGCGATCATGCATGTCAATACAATTATCTATCTATTCACAATTTACTTCAAATTTCTACTTCTCTATACCCCTTGAGGATAATGATGAAACTCGGTCACCATGATGAACAGGTGATCTTGGGTGTTGAAAAATTGAGGTTCAGGTCATATGATGAGCAATTTGGGCCATTTTGTGGAAATCTGTCAAGAGCTTCTCCTACAATTTGTATTGGTTGATCATGAAGGTTGGGCAGTATTTGTATTATTGGTACCAATGGTACATTACAGGGATTTAGGGTCCAAGGTCATTTGTTGGGCCATTTTGTCAAAACCTGTAAAATGCATCTCCTCCTAGAGTTTGAATCAGTTGATCACGAGAGTTAGGCAATAATAATGGGGACCAATGCTACATACGTAGAGGTGTATCCAGAAATTTGCAATACGGGGGTGCAAGTCGTGGTTACAGGGATTCCAATTACCCCATGGTAAAATTTCGCATTAGAATGGGGGTGTGAGAGAGATATGGTATTATAACACATTTTCAAACCTATTTATGATCAAATGATCTAATTGTACAACATTGTTTTTATTTCCATGCTGTCTAGTAGTAGTAGAGGGGGCGCACCCCTGTTGCGCCCTCTCTAAATATGCCCCTGATACGGGGTGTTCAGGGATTTAGAGTCCACGGTCATTCAGTGGACCATTTGGGCCATTTTGTGAGAATCCATTAAATGCTTCTCCTTCTGGAGTTTGCATACGATGATCATGAAAGTAGGTCATCATTATTATTGTTCATCAATGCTGCATATAGGGTGTTCAGGGAGCTGAGGTCCAAGGTCACCTGGTGGGCCATTCCGTGGAATTATGTCAAAGTTTATACTTGAAATTCTCATACAAAGTTTGTTATCTACAATTTTTCTAGACATTTGACAAGTTATTTGATGCTATTTCCCCCCCATTTCTTAGCTATGACACTCAACTTTCCTGTATCTCCCTCTCTAGATGTTCCAGACACCACTCCCCCTATGCCAGTGCGTGTGCCAGACCCTATCGTCCAGGCCTTCAGCCCAGGACAGCTGTCGATAGTCACCTGGGATGAGCCTGAGCTAGTAGATGAAAGTGGTGTTGTCCTGTTAGTCGATAGGAGTCATGCGCCAGGCAGCATATTCCCTGAGGGAATCACCCTCGTCAGATATGTCTACCAAGACCTCGCTGGGAACTCTGTCAATGTGACATTCAGAGTAACTGTCATCCGAAGTAAGCCTCATATCACATCTGATCTTCCTGCAGGCCTAGAACAATAGTTGTCATGATAGGATTTGTCAATTTTCAAATGCTATCAAAAAATGGGTTTAATAAAATAATTATTGTATGGTGTTCATTATTGTACGTAAACATGCATCCAATGACACTGCACACAGAGGTAGTAAAGATGAGTATTGAGCTTATGTTTATCAGTGCTCGTAGGCCCAAGACAAGTCTGATCTTGAGTCCCTATTTGGGGGACTCAATAACTCATGAAATCATTATTCAATCCCCTAATGATGATGGAAATTATATTCAACATGCCAAATCTGAGCATGTGTGTGTTGCAGAGTTACATGAGCCATGTAATGGTTATTCAAATCTGCATAGGGCACAGACACTATGACTCTGTCTCAGACATGGATACTGAAGTCTTCACAAATCATCAATTCAGTTAGTAGGTCATTCTAACTCTTAGGCACATCCACAGCAAGAGCTTCATCACCAAGAGTAATATATCAGCAATGTCTTGAATGATTTTGGACCAGAACTCCGATGACAACTCATTGACTGGAAACCATTACCTATAAGCTCACTGAAATATGTAACCCTAAACTTTAGGTCTTTAGAATGAATATTAGCCAACACTCCTGCAAGAAGACAAATGCCAGAATAGGGGTAGCAGCCAATGGAATGAAAGTTGAGATGTTAGTCCCCTCTAAAACTGGTTCAGGTGACTGCAGACTAGGCTCTGCCAAAGTTACCAAGATCCTCAATGACAACTGCTTTATATGGTAAGGCATTCCCATCCCGTATTGTCCTGGGTACGAATGAATACTTGCAGGGATATGGTGGCTTACGAATACGGGGGTTAGCCCCAATTGATGCGGAACTGGATTCAAGAGATATCCAATGGGTAAGAACAAGGGACAAAGAATTGCCTGTTTGGATACACACAGACACCCAGTTTTCTTCCTGACGTCAAGGGAGTCAAGACCACGAGTGTTAACCATCTGTGTAAGGCATCAGCTTAACAACTGCGATAATCTTAATGTTCCAACAGAGTGTGACAGACATGTATCAGCAATAGAAACAAGGGTGGGCCAAAGTACAGAGTGATCCAGTCAATTTTACTGTTGAAATATTCTCTGTACTGGGCACATTTCTATATGACACTCAGTCTGTTTGGACAGTGGTCCCCGCAGGAGCAGGATTTTGTCAGGCCTGCCTCGTGACTGTACTAATCCTACCACTTCCTACCATATTTCACTTTGGGAGAGTGACTCTGGGTAAATTAAGTGGTCATGAAATGAGGGTTTCTTCCTTGATCTACATCTACGAGCCCCTAGAGCAGTGACACTGTTGCTGATTTGCACTATATAAGTCCACTTATTGTTATTATTATTATCATCTAAATTGAATCCCGGTCCAGTCATACCAGGAACTTTTCATTGGTACTTGGAAATTAGTAGGATGCAGGTCAGCTGATCAGAAGGGTGTTGAATATTGCAGAATTTGGAGAGGAATTCGGAGAAGAAGAATAGTGAAGAATTGTGAGTTTCGATCAATTTCAAACTCTGCAATGAGGTGAAAAGATACAAATTACAGGTTTTATCTCAATGTGGGGTACATATTAGGACAAATGTAGGATTTGAAGGGGAAATTCCATGATTTGGGGGCAAATTGTGGTTCTTCATGATATTCCAGAATTGCAAAGCTCAGATGATTTTAAACTTTGCAAATAAAATAAATAAATTACACATGATCCCTTAAATTGAGCATTGGTCTCACAATTGCAAGATAAACAATTGTTACTATGGGTGTGCAGCATATTATTCACAGTGAATCAGTTTGACGAGGCAGATTGTGTTGGTCGAGCAATGATTGCAGATGAGTTATGCAACTCTGTGGATTGCCCTCTTGTATTCATATATTATTTATATATATATATATATATAACCATATTCATTTTCTTCTCCATTAGTTACCGGTCAGCCAACGATTAGTAATTGCCCGAATGACATTGAGCAGTTTGTCTCTGTTGGTGACAGTGGAGCGTTCGTTGACTGGACTGAGCCAGAGATTGTCAACGTGGCAGCAAGCATACCTGTGGTAGTGATGAGCTCACACAGCCCTAATACCTTCCTCTTCCTTGGTACAACACGTGTCACCTACAGCTTCAGTATCCTCGAGATCCTTGTGCTGAATTGCTCCTTTGACGTGACTGTGACAGCAGGTGCTCAAGGTAAAGATGAGATGCAAATCCCCTTCTTCTCCTCCTGAGTTTATTGATCATACACCTCCTGATCCTCTATAGGCCACACTCACCAATAGTGGAACCTCTGGTGTAAGTTGCTCTTCTTTGGAGGTATCAATCATCATTACTTGTCTTGTCTCACCCCAGTTATGTCATGGGGTGGTGTGATGATACAGGTTCAGGAAGCCGCTGAAAACTCATCAAGGAACCCTGGCCATGTTGATCGTGGGTGAGCACTGACAATAACTTGCCTCCTCTTTTTGACTGGTGCTTGGATAATATCCACGTATAGGTTCACGCAATCTCATCTTCTGCCTGGCCTACAAGGTCAACACAGTGCCTCTGGCAATAGAGGTCATAAGTCATTTGACCACACATGCACAGGTCCCCTTCCGGAGTTGTGCCTAATAAGCTGAAGGCATTTGGCAGGCATGATTGGACACACTTTCTTGCACTTTCATCGTACTCTACGAGGTCATCTACTCTGCGAAGTTGCTCCCGCTGTGGGCATCTTGGAAAATGATTCATGGTTTGCCCCTCAGTGTTACAAACAAATGAGGTGTCTTTGTAGGTCAATGAAAATGATTCTCATTGAGAAAGTGGTGAGATCTTGGAGCTCACTGATCGTCTGTCAGATGGAGTTGGAAATGGTGGAATGGTTACACATCTGACTCGATATCATCTGACCACTAAAGTCCAAAAAGTGAATTATTACTGGTGCTCAACCACGATCAACACAGACATGACCGTTCATTCCCTTTAGCTTGATTCTCTGATTGTGAGCTGAGGAAGTCATTACCAAGGTCCCCAGGGAACTCCTAAACCAGAAATGCCCAGCCACCCCTCTGTCTGGTCTACAAGTACAAGGTCAACACAGTGCCTCTGGCAATGAAGGTCATAAATCATTAGACCACGCATGCACCGATCTATGAGCTGGCTAACTGTGTATGAGTAGTAGTGCAGGGACTGACAGTTTTACGGCTTGTTTACATTCTAGTTTCCATGGATGCAGCACTGGAAATTGTCTCTGGCCTGGCGTGCAAGGCCAAGGCAGTAACCACAGTACCTGTGACCAGCAGGGGGCCATTTATCCCTCTTTCCCGAACTTTGCCTAATAGCTTGGGTAAGCAGAGCTAAAGGCATTTGGCAGACATGGAGTTTTCTTGAGGAGCCTAAACCAATATCATTCAAAATGGGAAATATCCAGTTGTGTTGGGTGTATCTGAAAACTGCTATCTAGGAAAATACCAATTTACAGATGTCTATCCATGCCTAATGATAACAGATGTTTGAAGCTAACCATTGCTTCAGCATTCGCCTTCTGATCATAATTACAATTTGAACTCCATACACAGATCCGATAACAATTACTGGATGCCCAGCCAACATTACTGTGGCACAGGACCAGGACCCTCTTAGCATCCTCACTCCCGTGTCGTGGAACCCGCCAAGAGCAACTCTTATAAATGGAACCGTCATCCAACCTGACAGAGAACCGCCATCCAACATTGGTTTCTTCCCAGCTGGAGTTCCTGTGGTCCTGGACTTTGCATATAGCCTCGGTGACTTCGAAGCTGTTTGTAGATTCTCCATCTTTGTTTTCCCCCGCGCACAACGTGAGTTTCTCTTATAATAAATAGTAGAAAGGTCATAGTGGTAAAAATGAACCAAATGAGTGTGAGTTTTTATGACTCGATTAAACTTCTTTTTTTCAGCTTTTGAAAAGTTGTAGAAAATCTTGGCACCTGGATGGCTGAAGCTTATGATTAGCATGAGGTCCATTATTCCCCTGAATTGAGTACATGAACTTCGCTCATTGGGGTTTAGATCAAAGGGTCATCAGGCAGTTGGGTCATTGATTTTATTCTGCTCCAAGCGCACATAATAAATGTTAGAGAATCTGTTGTAACACTAATGTTGACTTATTCAGCATATCACAATAATACCAATATTATTCTTGATGCAAATGCATGCTTATACAACAATTGCATCATTATACATCTAAATTGAGGGAGTGAGTCATTACCACTAAGCAATTCCACTTAATTTATGCACTTGTCAAATGCCATCGCAGCTGAGGGGGACCTGGGGATAGCCGGGACTTAGCGGGGATTTTGCCGTGTGTGTCCCCGCTATGCCGGGGAGTTGTGCGAAAGTTAGCGGGGGCTTGCATGGCATCTGAAGCAGCCGGGACTGATAGCAGGGATGTGCGCTCATTTAGCGGGGGACTTGGCGGGAGTTTAGCGGGGGCTATCAATGTTGAAACGTTGCATCATCATAATGTAGCCGTGGAGTAGCAGGGACGTTCACTAAAATAGTGCCCCGCTATGCCGGGTCATAACCGGGGATGTGCACCAAAATGATGCCCTGCCCTACCGGGTCTTTAACGCGTTTAGACGGGACTTAGCGGGGGATGTGGATATTTTCAAACACACATCCCCTGCTGAGTCCCGGCTATCCCCGCTCCCCTCCGGCCGGGATTGCAATTGACAAGTGCATTAGGCTATTGCATACACAAAAGTACATTACTTTGGTGAAACCTAGAGGATGAGTTGACTTGCAGGTAGCTCAGGGTGACTGTGGCAATATCACGCAAGAGTCATCCTCCTGTATGCCACTTTATTACCTACTCTGGGAAGCTCTCCTTAGAGGCAGACAATGGTGTGGACATCCATAGGAAGGACAAGGACTGGAGGAGCAGAAGGAGGTTCGCTGCCTGCATAATGGACCGAGATGAATGGAGGATCCATGCTAGTGCTTGGCTGTGGCCGACCTAGTGAGTAAGTGAGTTGGTAGAACCACAAATGACCACTCTGTTGTGGTTTATGGTCATGCCACCTGGACATTGGTCAAGCTGGCTTCCAACTCTATCCACAGTGATTTTACAATCTGAACATGGAGCTTCCTCGTTGTTTTCGAGGAATGATGACTTCAGACAGTCATGCAGAAAATGATGCTAATGTTGTGTTCGTGATGATTTTATGAAGGGAAAAAAGTGATGATGATATTGGTATGAAATGCTTGCTACATCCCTCTTCCCTGGACCATGGATGTCACTATTTCTATCAGTACATGACAGCATAGAGGGCGCTGTTTTGTATGAATATTGTGACCCTTCCAACCTCCTACTATTGTTTCTGGGCCCTATGAGGCTCTCTGAGACTAACATGGACCTGGTAGGGGAGTGCCTACTCGAGTACATTCCAATGGTGGGTAAGATGGGTAGGCGCAGCACCTATCAATGTGCTGAGAAGGCTAGATATTCAAACATTGAAACCAAGAAAGTGCCAGTATCACGAGCGCAGTATTCTTCCCCGAGCTGAGACTTAAAGTAGCTCTTGTTTAATTGTGGTTCCAACTAAGTTTTTTCTTTCTATTTTCTCTTTCTAGGGAAAAGAGATGTCAGTGATGAAAGTGGTGAGTCTATACACATAATAATAAGACTATTGATAATATTTATAATTATGATGAACTGCAAGCACTATGCAATTGCCACCAAATTGTCTAAACAATAGAGAAGAAAACCACAATAGTGAATGTGGCATATTTTGACAATCCCACTGGAATGCAGTCAAAGCATTTGGATGGTAGCGAAAATTCAGAAATACCGGTATCTCAAATTAAAACTTCAGAAAATGCGGATAGCAGAGATAAAAGATTTTGGTGGGGCAGTGAGAGTAGTACATGACTGCTCCCAGAAAATTTCTATGACTACTCAATTGGCAGGATTCATTTGTTCCAACCAAAACAATTCCAACTCAACATAATCCTCTCTAGGGTTATTGTTGTGGCCTAAGGTTTGGGTAACGTTTGAGTGGCAATTTTCCTGAGTGGCAATCATCCGGTCACATATTATTCAGACTAGCTTTTCATGGGGGCGTCTATAAGTGCTGGGCTTCCAATTGACAATACTAATAATAATAATGATTATCACCTCCATTCTGAGAATACTCATAGGGGAAGCAACAAATTGGTGCATGTGTAAATCCCTTGGGAATTTGAGAGAATATTTGTGGAAAAGTCTATGAAGAGCAAGAGCAAATCATTCCATACTTTCACATAATCCCTCTGAAGGAAAATACCTATTGTGGGGGCTATTTTGGGGGGTCTTTGTCTCAGCGGGTGAGTGTATGTAGCTAGTTTAAGCTTGTAAACTTGATTTTGTGTAATCTGAGTTTCATGAAGGTCAATGTAGATAGATAGATAGATAGATAGATAGATAGATTCTTCATTCAATCAATGAGCAATAAAATAACACATCGAAAATTAAAACGTTAATCAAGCTTCTCAGAATAGAAAAATAGAATATTATGTAAAAATACTAATGTCAATATGGAGATATGGATGTACGTGCTAGTTACAGGTTGTTATCAAATTTGTTATCGAATCAGATGGGATGAAACTAGCAGTAGAATGATGCGATGGTAAGGAACTGAAATATTCGTTGGCAGAAAAAAACATTTCAAACATGTAGAAGACATCTCAAACATGATGAGTCTAACATTCTGGATCCCATATTGTTGAAAGTGTTATAGAACTGTCTTATGGGAGTACAACTCTACTGAATCCAGCATAGCCTGGTTGTCGTGTTTGGTATCAAAATTGTGGAGAAACTATATTTGGGCTTGTAAACAACAGGTATGTAAAGAGGTGGAACATCAAGCTAGAGATCAATCGAAGTCTTACCACCCACCCACTCCCAAACAAGTAAAATTTCTGTGCTATCCTCTATAGATCAGTTGATGTTCTCAGTCGAGGATAACCCTTGCAGTACCCATGACTGTGGGGAGGATGGCTCCTGCTACATGTTCTCCACCAAGGATGGACTCATTCCATTCTGTCAATGCAGTGATGGATACAATGCTGAGAGATGCAAGGAACGAGGTAAGAATTTCCTTCAATGATTTATACCCTCCCTTGAGGGAGCATGGTAGTGGTGGAGTTGTTACACCATTCATCTCGCATACTGAAGGTCATTGCTTCAAGTCACGCTCGGACATCCAATCTGAGCTCTCCTCATGTCTAACCAGCAGTAAATAGGAACATAGTGCTTCCACTGGCGAAAAGATGGCAGTGAGGGATGGAACCAGCCTCCCTACCTCATATGAACCTGCCTCCCTATCTCATATGTCATTACCTCAGCTCATGGAGCCTCTGTGACAGATCCACCCCCGGAGCGATTCAATCACGGGGACCTAGACCTTCTCCTTTCAAGCTAGGACTCCATTCATAGTTCATCGAATGACTGTGGAGACAGAGACACCTGCTCTACGAGTTCTACAACGAGCACGTCCTCGGTCGATTCTGCCAATGTAGTGATGGATACAATGACAAAACTGTGGGAGACCAGGTGAATAAACACTCTCTTCATTGAATTATACCTAGCCGCCTCAAGCTTAGATTCCATTCATTGTTTATATGGATGACTGTGGAGACAGCAGCACCTCCTATATGGTCTACAATGAGGATGGCCTCATTCTACCGATGTAGTGACGGATACAATGCTGAGACCAGGTAATACTCTCTTTATTGAATCATACCTAGCTGCCTCAAGCTTAGATTCCATTTATAGTTCATATGGATGACTGTGGAGACAGCGGCACCTCCTATATGGTCTACAATGAGGATGGCTTCATTCTACCCATGTTGTGCAGATACAATGCTGAGACCAGGTAATTCTCTCTTTATTGAATTATATCCTGTCTCGGGCTCAGATTCTATCCAGATAGCGGCACCTCCTTTATGGTCTACAATGAGGATGGCTTCATTCTACCGATGTGATGACAGATACAATGCTGAGACCTGTTAACAATGAGGATCGCTTCATTCTATCGATGTGGTGACAGATACAATACTGAGACCAGGTAATACTCTCTTTATTGAATCATACCTAGCTGAGATTCCATTCATAACTCATATGGATAACTGTGGAGACAGCGGCACCTCCTATATGGTCTACAATGAGGATGGCCTCATTGTACTGATGTAGTGCAGATACAATACTGAGACCAGGTAATACTCTCTTTATTGGATCATATCCTGCCTTAAGCTCAGATTCCATTCATAGTTCATATGGATGACTGTGGATACAGCGGCACCTCCTATATGGTCTGAAATGAGGATGGCCTCATTCTACTGATGTAGTGACAGATACAATGCTGAGACCAGGTGAAACTCCCTTTATTGAATTATACCTAGCTGCCTCAAGCTTAGATTCCGTTCATAGTTCATATGGATGACTGTGGAGACAGCGGCACCTCCTATATGGTCTACAATGAGGATGGCCTCATTCTACTGATGTAGTGACGGATACAATACTGAGGCCAGGTAAAACTCACATTATTGAATTATACTCTGCCTCAAGCTCAGATTCCATTCATAGTTTATATGGATGACTGTGGAGACACCGGCACCTCATCATGCTGATGTAGTGACGGATACAATGCTGAGTCCAGGTGAAAGTCTCTTTATTGATTTATACCCTGCCTCAAGGTAGGTGTCCATTCATAGTTCATCAGGTGACTGTGGAGACAGCGGCACTTCCTACAAGTTCTACACCCAGGACGCCTCATTCCATTCTGCCAGGGCAGAAAGGATACAACGCTGGGTCATAGTAATATAATGATAATTGGTCTTATATAGCGCGAACTCTTACAAAAATGCTGGATTTCAATAAAGATGAGACCAGGGGAAGAAAATGACCTTTTCAAACGGTGCCTGAAAAGATTTATAGAGTCAAGAGAGCTCAACCTCATTGAGAGGGAGTTTCATACTAATAATTCATAGTTCATATGAATGCCGTATTAATTCCAGAAACATGCAATGCAGTGATGGATACAATGCTGAGATATGAGAACTCATAGATTCCCTTGCATAGAACAATAATGATGATAATAATTATAATTATAACATACACAATTCATATAGTGCCCTAACAAGGTATCTATCACAAGAAAAAATGCCATGACTGAGATGGTGAAAAGGTGAATATTGTAGCTTCAACCTGAAACTAGAAACTATAGCTGTCTTGATGACGATACAGTATATCTTCTCTTCTTTATGTTGGATCCCAGCACACTGAAAAGACAAGTCTGTTTATCATATCCCAGGGTGACTTATAGGTATATAGCAGGGTATCCATTCATCCCTTGGTCGGTTGAAACAATCAACAGAAAATGCCTAACATTCCCAGAGGCCTGAACCTCTAAGTATTATTGCTGTCTTGACATGCTGCCTTCTCTCTTCCTTCATTACAGTGGTCATTGAGGAGAAAGACTGGTCGCTGTGGGAATCTTTGTTTTCATTGTTGCCGTAGTCGGACGAATTGGGGTTGGGCGGAACACAAAGATCTAAATCTCCTTGTGCATCAATGAATATTATCCAAACATTGATTATTAAACACTTAGGCTCAATGTTTAACATGTCCTCTTTTATTGACAATGTTATGGGGTTGACTTTATGAATATTCACCATGTATTCAATTGTTACATTGTTCTGGGTTCTGTATAAGCATATGCTTCATTCGACGAGTAAGGTTTGAGATATGATCAGTTATAAAAACCTTTTGACCGAGTGTAAATAATAACATTCAATCAATGAGCCAGTTCACAGTTAGGGCTGATTAGACTATAATCTCATTATAATATGGTTATGTCACAGTGGTCATCGCAGTACAGACGTGCACACTGAAGCGAAACTGCTAATCCTGCAACCTCCAATCAACATGAATATTACCCTTTTATCTCAATCGAGAATGGGGCATTTTTGTTCTAGTTTCTGGGAGTAGTGGTGGTTTCAGTGAAAACTGACAGTAAAGGCTTCGACTGTATGAGCAGTAAGCCTATTTGCACTTTTAGCATATTTGCACTTTCAGCATATTTGCATTTTGACTTTCACTTGTAATTTGAACTGGCGATGGATTCATTTTGTATGCTAACTTTTTTTTTAGGATGTTGTTTAACTGGAAAAAGGTACACTTTAATGCCATCTGAACAATGTACATATAACGTTTTCAGTAATGAAAGGCAAATTGTCTACTTGAATCATGTCTTATGGCTGATCATTTTTCCAACAAGTTTGTAAATGGTTGATAGAAATAACATTGAATCAACCTGATTCCACTCCCACTCCCTAACACTGTTACTTGCTTATAGTTCATAAAGGCTGAGTCCCTACCAAGTTCCAGAGTTCATTGCATTGGGTGACTTTCTGAACCTATATACGAAGATGAGCTTTGTAGCCTAGTTGCATAGGTGATCCCAAGATTTGTCTAGCAATCGAAAGGATGAAAGTTCCAATCCACTTTTCTCACTAGGCAGAGGGAATTCATCCGAATTGTCAGGTAGCCTGAGTAATTTTGGAGAGTTCGTCCAGACGCGAACTGTAGCTCCTATTCATTATGATGGTTCATCCTGGCTGTCGGTACATAATTGTGATAAGTATTTGGTGTAATAATGCTGCTAATAATGCTGAGTCTTATATAGCGCACTTATCCAGTTAACAAGTGATGAAGGTGCTTTACAACATCACAACCAGGGGCGTACGCAAGGGG
>JAUOBX010624404.1:0-15517 GCA_032360705.1 Eupentacta quinquesemita | reverse complement strand
CCGAAAGACCAACTTTCCCGCACCCCCTCCCCTCAGACTCCCTCCCCTCAGACCCCCCCCCCCAGGACGGCGATTTTCCCCCTGTTCTGGTATACTGGCTACGCCACTGGCCGTAGCCCATACAAACATAATCATTCCAGCCCCAGTCCAAAATGGATTCGGGAACATTGCTGGATAACCTTGTCCAACTTGACAAAGATAGGTTGCGTAATGAAGTTTGCATTGCAAAATGATAATCGAGACAGTCCAGGGGACGAGGTCCTGTAACTTCCGAAGGCTTTTTTTGGCCAGTTAGCGTCTTTTCATATACGGGATGCGTACTGGTTCGTGGTCATGCGTACTGCATCTCATCTAATCCAATGCAATCTGAAGTTGAGCACGATATTGATCACGAATAATCATTGATACTAAAACACTTACACCTTCTTCCAAAAAGTATAGAAACCGAAATGATTTTGTTTAGAGAATTCAGTTCATGTTTCTACTCGAATAGTCATAACTGGTCGGATACCATTTGAAGAAGTACGAGTTTGACATTAATCTTCTTGCACCGTTGTTGGGCCCCTGTCGAGTTACCGTATACCCCAAGCAAGTGATTCTTGGAATTTAATTTAATCAGGGTCCTAACAAATTCTTCATTACTTCATCACGCCTAATGCATCGATGCCCCATCGATTGCAGACTTATGCGATTTCTGGTTGTAAGCGACGACAACTCGTGAAATGTATTTCATAATATGGGAATTCGTTTCTCAGGTTGTTTGGTCTTCACTAATGCTTTATTCATTTAGGCGAATGGATCGTTTGAGGCAGAATATAAATTTGCGGCACGATCTGAATGAGACAAAGTTCCGTACTCCTGAGTAATTGTAATCCATTCCAATCTACTTCAAATTGGGCCTGAATTGTTACTCCGAGCAGTGTGTATGCAAGGAACGTCTTGGGGTCTCTGAGGTAAACGGAAATTGAACGTTCGTTGAAGGGTCCGACGGAGACCGCTCGCATCCACGTGCCACAACTCATTACATGAAAATCAATCGATGCCCATCTGAATAACAGTACTGGATCAAAAGTCAAATCAACGAATTCTTTCTCTTCATTCTGTAGGTTTACAGCCTTAGGATTAATTTTGATACGCTCCTAAATAACGGAGAGGAAATCAAAAACATTAGCGGCACTTACACGGGCATTTGCATTGCGTCATACGCTGAGTGGCCCACCGAATAGAAGGTTAAAGGCCAATGGAAGTGCTGGACTTGACTTTGCAGATTATGATTCCCTTCGACTAGTATATTTAGAAAATACATAATATATGGAAAAATCACTTGAACTCTTCACTTATGAAGGAATGAAAAATCAGTTATCATTTTGTGATCTGAAAAGAGACATTCATTTGGAGTCCTTCGTTACGTCTACCTAACCTACTGATGAAGATAACACGAAGATACAACAAGTTGCGTCTGGATTCAGGGGTAATAAGATGTGCTCTACTCATCTATGCAAGTTTCGAGGCAATGCGATGAGTAAAACTGTCGTCCAGTTCCTTGGGGTTCAGTCAGGTTTCTGCTATCCCTCAATCATGGACGTTACCTTGTGCGTAAGTTTGCATGAAACTGGCCCCTGGACTGTCAGCTTGGCGACAATGTTCCAATAGGAATCCTGCCGAGTTCCCGCAAGGAAGGATCGATGAAAACAAACAAAACAAACAATTAGCTCTTCACATGGCCTTTAAGTACGGAACGACAATAATAAAAGAAAAATGACAATACAGAGGCTCAGTTGACAGGTCTGTTGTAGTTGTGCAGAGTTAATTAATTTGATGTATTGGTGTGATATATGAGCGGGGGAGCGACCAAGTGGTAAAAGAGACGATTGGTAAACAACAGTTCCGGTCTATTTCAGGTTCGATTCCGGCACTCATCATTGGGCGATCTTCTCCAGAGATGATCGTACTTGCAGTGGCGACTGGCTGGGTCGTGGTGTCCGAGCTCTGCTATAGTAAAGTGCATGGAGTGGGTAATTACGGGATTCGCTCCAGATTAGTTGCAAGAGGTCTCGTCGGTCGGTTGTACTCCCCTACCCTAGCCTCGTTTGAGCACCTGAGCTGATTATTAGCGGGTAATCACCGGTGCTAATCCACGATCAACACTGCCAGGGTTAATTGATGAGCAGTCAGTGATTCTCATATGCCCGTATATCGGAACAAGTTGGCAGACGGAGGGGCCTGATCGTGATACAGCTCAGGGTGTTAATGAAATGAGTGCGAGTAGCGTCAGTGGACTAATGAGCTAATAAACATCCGATGATTCTATATATTCAAAGAGACTGTTATATCTCCGTCACGGAAATCTGGCAATGGTCCAACCCTGGCTGGTAACATTAGGAAGAAGCCCAAAATACGCAACTGGTAATTGCAGTAAATTACCTCGATTTTATCCCTCGTCCCCTAACGAATGCATCACATTTATACTGCAATTACCGGCAAAAGATAGATCTTCCGGAACATATAGCGACAGGCGGTCAAGCTGTGGCAACAGGAAGAATCATTCTCGGGATATATAAACAACTGTCTTGTAAGAATAACCGTATTAGCAATTCCTCCTCTAATCCGCTGCTTCAAAAGAACAGTCGGTGCGATAGCTTATCAGAAAATGGCTGTACGCTGTGCATTAGCTCCCCCTATAGCTCGGTAGGACCCGAGTACTCAAAAACTGTGTGGCTATCCTCAGGACATAATATTTTTATTTCGGTAATGCTCCAAACAACTACTGTCAGTGATGTTTCCCAAAATGAAATAAAATATTTTAAAAACTTCCATCCCTAATTATTATTATATACCTGTTATGGCGCACTGTCACAAATCATGTCCAAGTGCGATTTACAAGAAGAAACACTTATTACACAATACTTAGCGAAGAAACAAAACATTAACCAAATCAGAGCGATATAACGATAGTCAACAAAATACCCAAACTTAGGGAAATTATATTTGGCGAAGAAAAGTATTTCATTTTACCCCGAACAACCCCAGCGAAACAGCCTCTCTGACAAGCAATGGGAGTGAATTCCGAAGCGTGGGCCCGGTACAAGCGAGGGCCCGACGGTCTGCCCAAAGTGTTGTGTTCAATCCGAGGAATGACCAAGGTAGTTTGTCGGCGGGTAGTGCGTCTGGGAGTATAGTGTGTTCCACGAATTATTAAGTAGTGATTTGAACACAAGTGTGAGAATTTTGAGACGAATTCTGGACTCAACCAGTAACCGGTGTTAATCCGCTATGGTAGCCTAATCGATATGTTATATGAACGGCATAACAACTAACAAGTTGACAGTACAGTTGCTATGTATTTCATTTCCAAGAATCAATGGAAAAAGAGGAACTTCAATGAATAAAGACAGCGTATACCCAATGCAGAGAACACTCACAATTGTGGTTTGTCCTAAGTCAAACAGAAGTTGGCTTATAACTTACAAGAAAGTGTGATCATATTCTGCAATTAAGCAATTTCAACCAGCATTTCTATCAAAACCGTGAGAAACAGTACCGGCAGTATTCAATCATTAGGACATCAAGTTAAGTTTGAATTATGTGATAGCACAACGAGTAGCAAGTCGTTTCAATTGCGGTCTTTTCATAATAATATTATTATATGGTTTTCTGAAATTTGTGCATGAGGTGGACCGTTGGAGGCCTGTACTATTATGTAGGTGTATATGTGATATACTTTATCACGGTTAAATATGCTATGGGTATCGAGGAAAATACGTATTATTCAAGTTTATTCCAGGTTTTCAATCAAGTACACCAAACACATCCCCATGTGTCTAGCCTATCGAATGGTTTGATAGGATTCACATATTGATGGGAAATATTTCTATTGCTAATGACCATCATTGTACAAATCCTCCGTTTACTCCGGAATCAGAGCAAAACATGTCATACAATATATCGAAGAGTTCTGCCGCTATATTTGACCTAGGTCATGTGCGATTGATAGGAAGAACAATAGTAGTGCAGGGTGGAGTAATGCGTTCTTGAATGGCGTGATCGTTTAACGAGGATGCTGCGTGTGCTCTCCCTCTGCGAATATTGGGAATGCCGATATTTATTCAACAGAATAGCCAGAATAATTACTATAACTAATTTTGATCGTGTTTGGGTTTCGAAGATTCTGCGTCGAATATACGTGCGCGATTTCTTTTAATTTCAGTACCGGTAGTTGACTAGTTGGTAACATCGTGTATTAACGTTGAAGTGAACAGACTGCATGGTCGTAATAATGTAATCGCATTATTCAAATTATGGTGTAGTATAGGCTAGTGTTAACAAATGAGAAAATTGCAAAATACTGCTTTGGAATTCGACAAATGTGTTTTTTTGAGAAGTAACAAGCATAGAACGCAGGCGTCTAAACAGTCGTTGCATATACGGTAAGTAATAAGTTGGAAGTTGGAAACTTTCTTGACATCTGACGCTGAGTTGAACACCTGACGTGTCTGATGTTGTGAGTGGGAACAATATATTGTTTTGTTCCTTTTCGCTCGCAAATGTGTAATTCATAATGCAGAGAACGTGGACCAAAATACGAAGCAATAAAAATAATAGCAAAAACATATAAAACATAGGTATTATATACCCGTGTCAGCGCTATGCGGTAGGCCTACAGATGGAGCATACATCATACATGTCAAAGCGCGTTACATAGATCCACTGTTTCTGTCGACAGGAGAGCTCCGAAAATATAACATATGGGGAAAAGTGGGAAATGGCGTCTTCAGGATTTCCATTTCCACAAGCTCTGACTCAAACATAAGGGAATCCTGCCAGTCTTTTATGGTGACTGTTAACTGAGTCTTTTTTTCTTTGTTACCGAATACTACCATGATTGATTTACGACTCTTTGGTTCAATCCTGGCTAATTTATGGAAAACAACACTAAGGTATTTTACATTCCTTCTCAGACCTCGGTGTTTCCATCCACTACCATAATTCACTGCACCGCTGCATACATCCTGGCGTGTCAGTGATTAAGATAATATATTCGTTACGATCAATTGCACGTGATTGATCCGAACAAACTGACGACGACGCTCATTGACTTTCGTATCCATTACGGACCTGGAAAAAGTTTACAAACAGTAGGCTTACTAGGCAAATGAAAACAATGAAAGCAATGATTTTCCTGATTATAAACGGAATAACCATCAAAATGATATAATGACAATTTTATTTTAATTTCCAGTATATTAGTATAGAGTTATTGACAAATACGTGAGAAATTGCAAGACAACTGATGGTAATGTATGTAATGATTATACTTTTGCCGGCCTACTGTGAAGTAAAATACATATGTACTTTGTATGATATCATACTGATACTCGTTGTTATCATAAAGTGATGTTATTGTCTTATTGGAATTAATTTAAACCCTTTTGGTATTTTCTTGTCTTGTCTGGTAGCACGCAAACACCAACAAGTGGTTATCACTGCATGATGCATTTAAACAAGAGACGTTCATTACCAGCCCCAAGAAAACTCGATCGGGGAAACAAACCAGGCTACAGATTTCAAACTGATTTTGTTTCATTTATTTTTGGACAACAAACAAAATGATGAACACGACCCTGCTAATTGCACATGTCAAAAAACACTTTAACACGTATTACCTCAGGGCATCATATTGGTTGAACGAATTTGCCCGTGGTTGGGACGTGTCTGTGTTTTTTAGAAGCGTACCACCTTGCACGTTTCACTCCCTTTGAAAAAAAATCGTTCAGCCCATTGCCTGTTTGCCTTACATTGAACACATATATCAGACTATCTGTAACTTAGAAGATAAAACACTCGAATGATTTCCTTTTGACTTCAACTAAACGTAACTTTGTTGATATTTCATAATCAGAAATGTTCCAAATGAACCAAATTCAGTCACATATTCCATCCATGATCAAATATTTGACTAGATTTAGTATTAATTCGATTTTGAAACAGCAAATGATTCATTTTGCAGCGAAAATGTTAATATTCATTGGGTTTTCTGATAGGTGCCATTCGATTAGATATCTGGTCCAGAGCGCCTTAGAGTGTGCGCAAACGAGAATTGCCCAGCGAATAACATTTTAGGAATGTTGGTGTGCCTATCAGAGTTGGTATGACTACACGCCCCGTACCCGAAATGTAATAAATAATGCAAAATAACAACGTTTTCCATTTTCCATTTTCCGAGAATTTCAGGCTGGTGGAGTATTGACGGTTCATGCCGAAAATGACATTCCACACCTGTACTTGATGCGAGCCGGGCAACTTCAAGTATTTAGCGAAGCGAATAAAACCTATGCAGCAGTACCCAATCGGAAAATGCCTTCCGAGACATGCGCATCAGGAATTTACCTCGAAATAGATTACGCTTCGGAAGAAATCGTTTGGATGAGAGTAGGCCCAATCATATTTTACGATCGACAGTTACAGTAAGTTGCAGTCTGTGGAAGCTACTGTGGCTCTTTATTTTCCGGGGAAAATGAATGACGAAAAAAAACAGTTTCACTCATTAGAGAAATGGTTTACTATTCTGCTACATAACCATTTATTTTCTCTCATTTCCATTTGAAATATCCATTACAAGAGAAAGCCGTTCTTCCTTCCAAATGAGGACAAACTGCCGACTGGTTTCATCTATCAATCAAAAGAATGATCGAGAATTGGTTTGAATTGGTCATGTCGCTCTCAAATGCACGAGAATGTGTCCCAAGAGTAACATTAAACGAATGATGATGCTGGATTTGAAAATAAGATCTGTCGCAGATATATTAGGTATAGTTTCAATTTATGGCGGTACTCATCGTTGCAGGCATGTATGGGTTATGTCTGATTTGTTAACCCTAATCATCGGTGTAGGTGGAATTCATATGGTTGTAGGACGAATCACAATCCTGATGGCTCAAATTATATTTTTTCTGAATAATGTTCAGACTATTATGGGTACGCTCTTTCACATTCCCATTCCAAGTGAGTATTTTTTCCGCAGATTTTGCGTAGAAATAATTAGTTTGTCAATTGGAACCATACAGCGATCGAATATATAGATCTTTAAGGCGTATTATTCAGGGAATATTGAATATTAACTTTCGCTAAACTGTGATGATCAATGGTTCTATTTAGGGATTGTCGATACACTTGACGTGTCACCTCGACTGAATCGCCAAGAGACTACGTGTCACCACGAGACTTATGGAACACCCTCTCTCCCCTACATACCGCCAAAAAGCGGGAGCTGGGAATGTCAGCTCCGTTGATGTGCCCCTCTCCTTGATACTAAATGTACTCATGAAGACACTATTAATCCTATGAGCTTGAATGAGTTCATGACAATTATGGATATCTATGTGGCGTTGTATTGGGTGCGACAAGCGGTGGAAACCGGTCGTCCCGGTATAGCAGTATAAGGCGCGTGCGTAATTCATTTAATAGGGGCACTTACTGTTAGCACTCAATGAAGCAAGGGAAGGATATACTCACAAGTTTGGAAGATATGTTGAATTTTCTGTTCGTCAGTCCTAACATAGAGTTAGTGTTAGCGGCAGCTGAAACTGCCCTTATGAAATGAATTTCGCACGCGCCCTATATTCGGCAGAACTCTTGAGTGGACGAGTAATATACGTTTTACTTCTATGAAGCTACTGAACTGCCTCATAATGATTGAACGATATGGTCCGTGGTCGAGACGTGCATGTTCTGTATGCTGCACAACCTGCTCCTAATTTAGGCGCATTTCTCCTTCTTTTACTAATGTGTTATATATACACAATCGAGAATTACCTAGTGATGTCAATGGTTCTTCTCAGTAATATTATTGGAAATAGGCCTACATCAATGTTGTCTTCTACTTTTACTGATACAGTGTCCAAAGTTCACTATGGTATAGGAAACATTGAAATTCTCAGTGATGCCTGCTGAGAGAAAAAGAGGAGAAATTATATATGGTTTAGGTTGCTCTGTTGCTAGAGGTATTAAATCATATATAGGGTAGTTTGAAACTCCCCCCAGGAACCCAGACGTCAATAGACTCCCCGATGTAGCATAATTGCTTGTAGTTCATGAGGAGCTACATGTAAAGAACATACTATTTATAATTCAAATCAAAATAGTTCGGAGTTCATGCAAAAATATGTGATCACTTGAAGTCCATGAAGGGTTATCGTATAGCCTACACCTATATAGCGGTCCTTATTTCTGTTGAAATCCATGGTTTGTACAGATTTTACATGACTATTGAATCGACGCCAAAAATAACTTCAACTGGTAAGCTTCAATTTTGGACTCGTGATAACCTTTCTTTTATAATATCTTACTATGACTTGTTTCCACACAGTCTCCTTGGTTCTGATATAATGTAGGCCTTTAGTTTGAACAGGAAATCAATGCGCGGCACGTTCCAAAGGCGGACCTTAGGAGAAGGAGTATTTGTATTCCAAAATAAAGATAATTGTGATCCATTGCAATATATTTTGAATTCGTATAAATCATCACTTCGAGCAGTGAATGCGGAGAGCGTTTGCGCTTTAGAATTGAACAGAAATTAATCGCTTTTAGAAGGGTCCGGGAGTGACTGCTCGCCTTCTCATGTCATAACTGATAACCAGAAAGATCAATCAGTGCCTACAGCTTAATGACTAAATAATAATCACAAATACAATAATTTTCTTTCGCTCCATTCCAGCGATACTTGCAGCATTAATGTTGATACCAGTCTTAATGTAACGGAGGAGGAAATCAAAGGCATTATCGGCGCCCATATGAACATTAGCATTCCGACGTACATCAGGACAGCGTACCAGAGGCTGGACAGCTGGTGTATTGCGTAAGACATTGGAATAATTTCTATAGATGCTGCAGAATATGGGCATTTATCAGTAACCCTTGTGGGTGAAATGAGCGGATACCAGCCAGTATAGATAACATATCGCAATTTTAGTCAGATCTATGGGTGCAATCAAATACTCTTCCGGGTGGGTTTAGCACTTTCAGTACTTTGATTACTGGTTATAAGAACGCATTGATGAATTGACAACATCTAACGATAGATGATGATTCATTAGACTGAGTATAATGTCTATTTAGTTACCCTATCAGTTCGAAAATTGATCATGCACAAGACACACAAAATGCCTGCCAGATGTAGGTAGGTTTGGATGAAATGTCGACACCATGAACCAGTAAATTCATGTGATGAGAATAACAAAAATGACACTAATTTGGGCATTCAACATAATTCTATATCGTTTAACTCAGAACTCTAAGGTTCACAGTCAGAACACCAGACGCGTCACATGTTTAACTCGTCAGGCGTCAGAAAATGAGTCACCTTTTATCTCATACTTGATACAAACTCCCGTATTGACTCCCGAACACATTCCATGTCGGTTACACGTCCGAATTTGTAGTGTACGTGCATGGGCTCCTATCTAGCACGAGGAAATCATATTATAATCCTACAGCTCATGAACATGCGAGCAATTGGCCCAAGGTCTGCTGGTGTGAATGATCAATTACTCAACGAGGAGCTCAATGAAGAGAACAATACCGCCACGTAGTTCGCTCTCTTCCGTCGACTCCAGAGGAAATTAAAATCACGAACAGCGGATATTGACAAAGTCGATTCCGAGGCACAGTACAATAACAAGATTGATTACCTGCAACTCATTTTAATTTGATATTACATATGCAACTATTCCCACTGTCAGTTGAATGATGTGGAAATAGGTCTATAGTTCACCTGGCCTGCTTCATTTTAAGAATAATGAATCCCGAGGCAATCAAACACAGTTACCATGGGTAATAGTACAATTGTCGACAATATTGCCAGGAGATATAAATCAATAGTTGCAACTTGAGGACCTGACCCAAATCAATTAGCATACTTTGATGATATTGAATGCTGACTGGGTGGCAATATTTGTCATTTTAATCAAGTATTTAACTCCTCAAAATATCATGAGAATCTGACCGACGGGTGAACTTGTATAACTTTTTTCTTAGTTCGTTTTCGAATCCTCCAACTATTATCAGAAACACCGCTTGAATTGCAATAATTCCTATCATTCTAGAGGACCACTAAGGGACCTGGTACGATATATCGTTGCACAAGAGGTGTTCTATGATATTTTGGTTGTTACTAACACGTGCGCGCCAAAGATTGTGTAGTATTAGGATTAGGTATAATTACTTCGGCGGATTACCGACATACTAAATTGTAACTGAATTCCTGACGAAATGGTCGCAGCATTGTAATGGGTCAACCATTTAATTTATGACTCAGTCTCCAATATGAAATAGTAACACGAAGTGATATTTATGAGTCATGCCCACGCCTGCTACATTAATGCTGATATGCCCATCCATGAATGATGTTAGAATAATCTTATACAGTGAGAGAAAAATAATACAATCTAAATTCGAGCGCGATATTGATCACAATAATCCTTGATATTAAAACGATACACCTACGTCCAAAAAGTACAAAACCCGAAAGGATTTTCCCCAGAGAATTCGGTTCATGTTTCCATTCGCATAATCATAACTGGGTAAAATACCACTTGTGAGGTAAAAGTTGGTCATAAGTCTTCTTGAACAGTTGGGCCCCTGACGAGGTATCGTATAACCCAAGCAAGTAACTTTCGCAATTTACTTTCCTTAGGGTCTTAACAAATTCTCCATTACTTCGGGATCACCCTCAATTCAACTGCCCATCGATTGCAGACTCATGCGATTTCTGGTTGTAAACGACGACAACTCGTGATGAAATTTCTTTCATGATGTATATCTTCGTTCCTCATGTTGTTTCGTCTTCACAGATGCTTCAGTTTTTCAGACGAATGGATAGTTTGGGGCAGAATATAAATTTGCGGCACGATCTGGATGAGACAAAATTCCTTACTCCTGAGTAATTGTAATCCATTCCAATCTATTTCGAATTTGTCTGAATTGTTACTCCGAGCAGCGTGTATTTAACAAACGCCTCGGGGTCGCTAAGATGGACGGAAATTGAACGTTCGTTGGAGGGTCTGATCCTGACCGCTCGCGTCCAAGTGCCACAATTCATAACACGAAAAATCAATCGATGCCTATCTGATTAACAGTACTCAGCAAACGAAGAATCAACTAATTTATTTCTCTTCATTCCGTAAGCTTCACATCGTGAGGAATAATTTGGATACGTTCTTGGAATAACGGAGAGGAAATCAAAAACATTAGCAGTGGTTACATGGACATTCGCATTTCGCCATACGCTGGTTGGCGTACCGAATGTAGGGTTAAGTACGGAACGACGATATTGAAAGGAAAATCAGTTTAGAGTTTGCTGAAGTTGTACCGGGTTGAATAATTTGATTTATTTATCTGTTGGTGTTTTATATGAGTGGATGAGTGGCCAGTCGGTATCATTGACCTTTGACATTCAGCAGTTCCGCCAGGTTCGATTCCGCATTCACCATCGGGCGATCTTCTCCAAGGGTTATTGTACCTGCTATGGCGGATGGCGGGGTCCTGGTGTCCAGGTTCTGGTATAGTACAGTGCATGGAGTTGGTATTCCCAGGATTCGTTTCAGATTAGTTGCAAGAAGTCTCGTCGCCAATTGCACGCAGTTACTGTAGTCGAACTTCGCGAAGTATAGTAATAAAGACACTTCCGCTCCTCCCGGTCTGAGGAATTGGTCAGATCATGGGGTTCACTGTTCGTATGGGAACGTAACGGTTAGAATGGGTTACATTTAACCCCCGCCTCGTATGCGCACCTGAGCTGATTATCAGCGGGTCATCACCGGTAATAATCCACGATCAACACTGTCATGGTCCCTCGATGAGCCTTCATTGGTTTCCTATGCCCGTATCATTCAACTCAAATCCGAATCGAATCGAAACACGTCGGCAGACGTAGGGGCTGCATGGTTCGTGAAATTGCTCTGGATGTTAATGAAGAGAGTGCGTGTAGCGTCAGTGGTATGAGCCAATTGATGTCTGATGGTGCTCTATACCTAAAGAGACTGTTATAACTTCCCCACGAAAGTCTGGCAATAGTTACCCACGGCTAGTTACATTTTCGTATCGGCGATTCCCGATGGAAGTTGGTGAGCATCGGGAGCCATCGAGAATGGGTTCGCTGAATGTTCGCAGAACGTTCGGTGACATCGGGTATGCCTGGCGTAGCTTCGGGGATGCACCACTGATAATTGCCGATGGTTCGCCGAACAGTGACATATCGCCAAAGCTTCAGTGAAACTTCGATGAAACTTCGATGAAGCTTCGGGGATAGTTCGGCGACCACTATCGGTCGGCGAAGTTTCGGGGAAGCATCATGGATTATTCGCCGAGAGTAGCCAAAAGTTCTGGGATTATACTCCGAATACTTCTCCCGACAAATAATAATAATAACAAAAGATGATATTCATAAAGCGCTTCCCAACAAAACTCAAAGCGCTGTACATGGTAAAAATACAGTAAAAAATTGAGAAAATAGTACAAAATGCACCCTACAAACAGCAATAAAAGATAGTTCAAAAGAATTGTGACTAACAGAAAACTTGAAAAATGACCACTACAAATTTCGAAATAAAATATGTCGGGAATGCTTCGGGAGATATTCCGATGCAAACATTCTTTACCTCTCGATAGCCCCGTTGTCTCGTTCAGCTAACGTTCTGCGAATCAATTCTCGATGCTTCCCGATGCTCACCAATTTTCATAAGGGATACATCATACATACATGGGACCGAGACTTAAGCTACTGGTATCTGATGCGCACTGCCTCGTAAGAATATCCGTATTAGCAATACCCCCTCTAATCATCTGTTTAAAAAAAACAGTCGGTGTGATACAAATAGTACGGTAGACAATGTCGATATGGTGTGCCGAGTACTCGAGAACTGTGTGGCTATCCTCAGGACATATTGTTCATATTTTGGTATTGCTTTGAACAGCTCAGTGATATCTCCCAAAATAAAATGTTTTGAGAACATTCATTCCGCTCACACAAATTGCTGAGGCGCTATGGTCGCCTAATGAATATGTTACATGAACGGCATGACAAGTAGACGGCTCAGTTGACACCAGTAATGATTGAAAGCTGTCCTTCCATTTCCAAGAATCCTTGGAAAAGGAGGAATTTCATAAGGACTGTGTATACCCAATGCCGGGAACACTCACAATGGAAGGTGGGTTGTCTTAAGTTAAACAGAATCTGGTTTATAACTTACCAGATAGTGTGACCATATTCCGTCATTTCAACCAGCATGTCTATCAAATCCGTGAGAAACATTACCGACAGTATTCAATCATTAAGACATCTATCAATTATGTGATAGCACAACGAGTAGCAAGTCGTTTCAATCGCGGTCTTTTCATAATAATGTTAACATATGGTTATCTGGAACTGAGGTTCATGAGGTGGATTGTTAGAGTCCTGTGTTATTATAGGTAGGTATATATGTGATACACTTCAATTAATACGTTGAAATATTCTATGGGTATCGGGGAAAATACGTATTATTCGAGTTCAATTTCAGGCTCCAAACCAGCTACACCACTCCCTTCTCACTATTGTTACAAAGTGTCTGTCAAATCGAATGGTCTGGTAGAATTCACAAATTGATAGATAATATTTCTATTGTTAACAGTCGTCATTGTTCAAATCCTCCTTTTACTCCACAATCCGAGAGCAAACAAATATTTTGTTCTGCAAATTTGAGAATACGATATCATTGTAGAAAACATGATAGGTACAACACTGGAATTGTTACAAATTAACGTATATTATCACCTCCACTGAACACCGTCGGTTACAATGAGAGCAGGATGTGGAATGAGAAAAGAGGCGGATACATCAAATGGAAAAACCTAGATTTAAACATAATAGAGTGAAGGAGGATATATCTGGGTGTTCCATCTACGACTCGACCTACAGTGTCTGTTGCAATACGTCAGCCTCCATAATGGTCGATAAAGTGAACAATGGTACAATAGAGGCAGGTTAACGTGTTCTCTCGCGGCAATCGACTCTAGAGGAAATCGTATTCATTCGCTACGGATATTGATAATGTCAAGTTTTACCAGAGCACAATAGCCAAATTGATTGATGCAACTAATTTTATCTTGTTCGCATCGATTATGCCCGCGTTGTGAATAGGGAGGAGACGGAATGGTCAGAATTATATTATCACTCTAATCGAATATGGAAGTACTAAATTATACGAAGTAAAATGTTAAAACTGATAAATGTTCATATCGTTAAAAGTCCGCAAATGTGTGCACAGCCGTCTACCCTTTTTGTTGGAAAACCTCGTTTGTCGGAGTTGAGAAGGTGGTGGCTCCTATGATTAAGACAATCCCCCATTTTACAGTATTCGGGCCGTTTCTCGTCGACCTCCACTGGACGCAAGCTATGTTCTCCTTCAGGATCGTAGCCTCAGTAAATTGTCCCCATGATATCTCTAGGAGCTGGTCAGTGTTCATGTCCCGCGTAATCCTCCAAGTTCACTCTTGAAAATAGATCCCCATTAAAGCAGATGAAAGCAGGCCTCTAGCTACGTTGAACCACAAATTTACTAAATACCCTCTCTACAGATACGCGAATGTTTAATTTGTAGAGAATACAAATAAAAAATGATTATGAACCGGATGAATTAAGTATGAATCAAAGATAAATTTGGGTATGTTATCACTGAAGACAAATATCGTGATCCGAAATTCAAACGAAGTAAATAAAAGCTCTGAACAAAAGGATTCAGCTGTTCTCGGAGAATGGCCGCCCGTCACAACCCATGCTACTCAAAATCGATCGCGTTATTAACGTTAATCGCATGGGTAATTTGGATGCGGTCTTTCGGTAAAGGGAGAGGAAATCAAAGTACTTGACTGCCCTCGTCATTTCCATTCACCGTTCCTAATGTTAGGTTCCTTGAGGTTTACCAGTCGAGTTCAAACTTTTGTGAAACGGAAGCAAACAAACCAAATCGTCGAATGATACATGAGTTTCCGGTAGTGCCTGAAGAGAGCGAATCGATCTCAACAGCGAAACGAACTTGGCTTGAGGCGATTGAGTGGAATATCGCTGGCAACGGATGGAAAGTACACTCGCACGTTCTTCTAACGACGCTGGTGCCCTGCGGTGTTGCATGGTGAATGAGCTATTTGTACACAGGTGCAATTAGTGCAGTCATAGGCCTAAACAAGGCAAAATGGTATATAATATCCTATTCTCAGGATTTATTGACAAATCGAAGACATTAACAAATATCAGACCATATTTGTTTCAAATTAAAGATTTGGGCCAGTCGGTGTGAGCTGTCGGTAAATGCAAGCATTTAGTCCTTAGTTTCTATGTATTCGTACCATCTCATCTAGATTACTGCAATAGTTTGTATGTCAACTCACCCCTATCACATATTCATGATATTGCCCCTCTCCAAAGGATTCAGAACTCTGCCGCCAGCCTTGTATCTCGCACCGGGAAATATGATCACGTGACCCC
>JAUOBX010624293.1:0-15523 GCA_032360705.1 Eupentacta quinquesemita | reverse complement strand
CGATTCCCGCAAGGAAGGGTCGTACTTCTGGGATAGACACGATATGTGAGGACTTGATTGACGATGAGCCTGCGCGTCTAGATCACAATGCTACACATTCCAATGACATTTTGGCAACGGCTGCATTTCAAATCACCAATCCAGGGAGAGATTCTCCGGACAAAAAAGTAAAGCATGATCTGAATGAGGATGTAACTGGGGATAACTGTTGTAATAACAGTTACCCGAATGGATTCAGCAACGTTTATCCGTTTCATCAGCAGACCGAAATGGCGACCATTCAGAACACCAATAAATTATTGGATGGAACTTGCATCAGCCAAGCTACCAGCGGAGCTTTCTCCAGCACAAATGCCGACGCTGCAGCTCTCAGTCGTCGCAAAAACACGAGAAGCTTACGATGGCGTTCCCTGAAATCTTTGAAACGGTCGGGGAAAACACGAAGAGAGATTGATATCACAAAAAAGCTTTTCGTTGTCATGTGTGTTTTCAGTTCTTGTATTATACCATATGTGTTTTTCGTGAGCATTAAGAGACTGGAGCGATTCCTTCCATACGCAGGAATGCTTATGGCACTAAGTTCGTGTTTAAATCCGATTATATATGGTCTGTCGCACCCGCATTTCCGAGCTATTTTTATTCTATTAGTATCCTGTCAGTTTTCTAGAATACCACAAAAAACAGTCTGGCTGACAAGGTTAGTCAGAGAATATAGTCAGCGGGAAAGTGGCGTCCACTGATGGATTAGCGAATGAGAGGCTGGAGATATTAGTGACGCTTAGAATGCCAACAACAAACCCAAGAGATCAATTCGAGCACTAGCACCTGGCTGTACTTGACTGGTGAAACAGTGGTGATGGGCGATGTACTGGCTTACAGGTTCCTCAGACACGTGGTGGGCTTGATAGTTTACCGTATTGTTTCGGCTGAGTTATCAGCAGTTACTGTGGCTCAACTTAGGAGACAAGTGTTAGCCACTCCTCAATCGCGATAAACATGACTGGATGACCCGAAAGCTGCTTCCTGGGCATGTCACGATATTAAATAATTTCAATACACTTTACGTTATCTTGAATTGACTTGTGTTTATTCTTATACTCATAATATGATATCACTACAGTAACCGCCAGTCATCTCCAACCGGCAGAAAATTGACGATAGGACCATGCATATCGACATTTTTATTCCAGAACAAGTACCTACTGTTCATATTGATATCGTGTATCGGGGGAGTATTACCTTAAATATTTACTGCTGAATAAACAATCAGAATGGAATAGTAGTAGGCTTTACCAAATAATTTGGTAATGATAGTCTTGCTCGAGACTAGCCAACCTTGTGAGATCACTGTAATCATGTGTATGTTCATAGTCATAATAGCCAGGTGGTCGCTGAACCCATACGACACGTTGCGTTCATGTCAACTGAGTTATATTATGTTCGAGTCCGTTTCGAATCGTGAGACATTCTCGGTAAGATCGTGAGAGTATGGTGGAGAATCTGAAGAGGAACAATTCAAGTCGTTGATGGCTATACAAATGACTGATCTGTTACACCGAAGAGGCGAGGGTTTGAATCCCGTCCAGTTCTGAATGCTGCAGAGAGCTGAAGTGTAGGAAAATATAGCCATCGTGTCCTTGAAAAGTTTCTGTATGGGTTCCTCGAAGATATACCAGAGTAAACCATAACTATTCCCCCATGTACTCAAACAATATCCAGTGGATTGTGTCATTTGTATCAATTTGTGTCAGATTAAGCCTATTTCTTGCGTTATAACTTGTTGAATATTCAGTTATATCATCTACATCCTTCGTTTCCGGGGAGTTCAAGGCTAACATTACTCGTCTAGCTGAAGAAAACTACGTGTATGTTGGAGTTTATTCAGCATGCTACGAGGATGATATATATCCAACTATTTTGCTATTTTTATCTTCACCTTGTTGGGATTTGTTTGTACTTGATCTGTTAGAATCTCATAGTGTATAATAAAATGAGACATTAGATATCTCTGTATCTCTATCATAACATTTGGAACAAATTGTCTTTTATCACCAGGAAAAAAGTACAAACTTGTGTTTCGCAATTCGCGTACTCCTATGCACAGCTGTGTTAAGTTCAAACATTTTTCCTATTGAGGTGAAATAATATAAAAAAGATGTCCCATTTTTATCGATAGCATAGTTTATTTGGTTGCAAACAAAGAGCGATCCTCACAGATTAGTGCAATATAACGACAACATAACTGAGACCGTGTTGCTTAAGTCACCAATAATATTTCCATCTGACTGGCATGAGCGCCACCTTTCTTGAGCTTTGTACAACTACCTCCCCTCAGGTCGTAATGATAGCCTACCATACAATCATCTAATTAATTACCATTCCTTCCAGCAGATCGGTTACTGGCTTTGGAAATCAATCAGTCCTATTCAATTCCCGGAAAATTGGACCTATTCAGTGCCTCATTACTGTGAGTAATATGTCATCTTATCATTGGATATTGTTTATTCTGTTGAAGTGCCGTTTGGGGATTTCAAATCCAGAAACTCCATCATACCTGCAACTTCGTAACATATAGGGAAGTGAATGAACTGCAGAACCTCCACAGCCCTCGAACGATTTGCGACCCAGTCCTTCTCAAGTTTTACCATTTATTCAAATGCTCCTGGCTGCGTTAGCGAAATGTGGTATTCGGTTCCTGCCTCCTCAACGAACTCGATGAACTCAATGAAGTGATGTTTCAATGATAAGGGATCAACCACGCCTGTCTTGATAATTTTTGGATAGTATTCAAGAAGAAAATACAGATATTGGCTGGTGAATATGTACAAATGTGACACCGTTGTTCAACCTGAGAGTTCATACATTGGTGCGTAAACTCTGAATGAATCCAAAACAGTAACTCCGTTTTGTATTCGACATTTTGTTTTTATTTCGGAGAATGGCTGTTATAAATATGAATATCTTTTTTCAAAGCAATGCGAACATACACACAACAACTAGGTTACTGGTGTAAATAAGTCAAGATATTTAATAACCGAATGTAAGAAGAACGCTTCCCTTGGAAGCTATAATTATAGTAATACAACATTACGGTGAATAATACAAAGATAGAAAAAACATCACGAAGGAAAACAAAGAATACAGAAAAGAGTTACCAGGCGAGGGAAGAGAATTTCAGACCGAGTGGTAAATCCCATTTGTCTAGAGATCAGCAAATTTACACAGACGTAGTAGCCCTAGTAAAACTTATATTAGTGAGTTAGATATATATATTATACGCCTGCAATATGAAGAGATGAATGTTCATGCCATGGTGCACTGTAGCCTTGCATACATTTCCTAATGTTAGTAATGAGTAGGGTATTCTCTAGTCCTTCGAAGAATCCGGTGAAGAATTCCATAATTTAGTCGCTCGATTTCGTGAACTAAGCGCTCCGGTGTTACTACGAAATTTATACTGATAAGCTTGATTAGCGCGCCGGCTAGCATGATCATGAATGCAGGTATTACTGAGTACGAAGTCACTGAACCTAACTGGTAGCAAACTGTTCCAAGCCTTGAAGCTAAATAATGCAATATTCGAATTGAAGATATCATCCAACTTTAATGAGTTGAGCTTCCTAAACAGGTAGCCGGTGTGTTCACGAAGTTCTACATGAGCTGCATGACGCAGTGCACGTTACTGGAGTTCGATAGATGGTTAAGATTGCACTTGCCTGATTCCCTTCATATGTAAGCACAGTAATTTAAATGAGGAGCAATACGGATCTGTTGAAGTGTTCTGAGGGTATTACAGGGGAGAAAGGGTTTGAGCTTCGAAGGGATACCACAATTTATAGAGATTTCTCCGGAATTATCGAAATATGATTACGACAGGTGTGCCTGTCGTCAATATGAATACCTAGAATTTCGTTGTGGTCACTTGGCATACAATAGAACCATCCATTCGGACATCTTTTTCCCAATTGTTGCCTTCGTTATTATTATAAATCATGTGATGAGTCTTGTTTACATTTAATGATAATTTGTTAGCAGAAAACCAATCGCAGAAATGTGTCAACTCAGTAGAAGCAGTGGCAGTCTTCACTCTTATCCTTGACCAAATTGTTGGTATTGCCGCAAAAAGTATAATATCAACGTCATCGGATACATGACAAATATCATTCATATGAATAATGGAAAAGGAGTGGACCAAAAATGATTGGCATCACCGAGCGTCACAAACATAGTGATATTAGAGTCAGCACACATGGAATTAACGTAATGGAATATAACATAAATTCAAATTATATGTAATTATATACAATATACCATTTCATTTATCAGAATGGTGCGAAAAATATCATGGAGTATGCATATTTTACCCATGAATATCACATCCTTGATCTTTCAGGACGAATATTGTTTCCATCAACAAAGTTTCGTTTACATCTGACCAACCTTGCAACCCGTTCGCCTAAATTGTGCAAATATGACCTCTGATCCGCTCAAATAGCCTCGATTTCTGCCGCGCACAAATGTAGTTTCCGTTCACTTAGTTTGATCCACATCCGGAAATTACGGAAAGTGCTCGTGGTTATTTTCCTTTTCACACATGGAATATTTCACCTGTGTATCATTTGAAATGCACTAAATTTTACCGAGATTGAATTTCCCTACATCATTTTCGACAGGCCGTGATTTATCAGTAGGATGCAAGAATTGCTTCGTGACTGTTCTCCCGTTGCCGCTGATAAACAACTCCGAGGAATACTGCGTGTAGTCGGGGAGCTTGGGGCGTTGTAGGGGGTGTTTGCTGCAGAGTCTTCCCAAAGCACAACATTTCGCACAGATGTTGCCAATGACATGCTCATTTGATATTTGGCCTTCGCCTAACGAGGCGTCCACTATAGCGCTCATGATTACCGAAGGAACAATATTGAGCAATTTTGAGCAATATGTTCAACATTGAATACCGCTTGCTCGCTTCACATTTCGTACATTCTTCCAAAATGCGCAACATAGATCTTGCAGAAACCACACCTCTTTGATCTATAGTGAATATAAGGTGAATGCACACTGTAGCTAACAAATGAACATTATTGAAAAATATTGGACGATGTCATTAGGAAAGCTGGAAACACAAAATGAAACGAGTTTTGATGCCCATAATTAGGTTTTCTCGATCGCCAGTAGAAACTTAAGATGTTGCCTCCTAAGGTGTGAACTCCATTGACCATATGAACAAATGAAAAATAAGTTCATAAACAGAAAATAACGATTTGTGGTCTAATTGACGGGAATGACAACTCCTATATCATATCTTGCTGTAATCATTATTGCTGGACAGCATATGGGGCGTACCAATATTTCATAGTACACATGATGGTTCCGTCATGTTAGCCCTACGGGGAAGTTGATGGGCTACTGCATAGTGATATGATGTTCCGTGATTGCCTTATATGTGGATCCCATGAGGGGTTATCCCGGGTAAGATATTCGCATGTTGGACCACTCGCTGGGCAAATATACGCCCATAAAGCACCGCATCCCCCCCGATGAATCACTGGACGACTTCTGGACAAGTGACCAGGTCTGACCCATCAACCTGAAGTACCCGCGATACTGTACCAACCCAGTTATCTAAGGACTGGCTTCAAACCACTGGGTCCCCCCAAAACCCCCCGATCATCCTGAGCAATAACCAAGGATGCGACGAATTGAGGTGGTCAAAGGAGGAAACATACGCGATCATAAAATTCGCCATACGTCGTTAGCCAGTGACGTCATGACGACTCATATCAGTCTGATGAGTCTACTATGTGGTTTACTCATTACGGAGGCATAATAGGGAATCGTTGCAGTTGGTGCAGTGTAAGTATCGTCTCTTGGTTGCCATGCATAATTGGAAACCTTAGAAAATTAGTTAGGCAACTGGATATGAGTTATTGCCTGCGAACAGTTGAAATGGCGCTATGCAACCAGCAGTGTGGCAACATCCTAATCAGTGACCCAGAAAACTTGTAAAATGTGGTAGGCCTATATCTTCAACGCGCACAGTCTTTGGCTGTTCAATATTCAATATATTTCTTTGTTGATAAACATTATTGTCATTAAATCACTGGGGAAATATTAAAATCATGACCAGCGACCCGTAAAACCCCTGATTTCTGGCATGATTTGCGTTGAAACCCCCCGCAGCTTTACTTCTGGTGGTGGCTATTTGAGATATTTCGTTGAATATCTTTCTGTCATGACTACAAATGATTGTATTGACATCAACTATTGCAGGTAACATTGCAATCGTGATCGGCGACCGTATAACTCCCGAGGAGTCGTGCGATAAGTGACTGAACCTCTTTCGAAGCTGAATTTATACTCTACTGGCGGTCATTTTGAATTTTGAACAATATGGCGGCACTTATAAGAGATTATTTCGGCGCCTGTCAAAATTCAATACTATGGTATAACCACTATCTGGATCAAATTTCATGCTCTTGGAAGAAAGTGCGTCAACAGACTTCACGTCTATATAGGCTCCTTGACAATATTTGGTGCCATTTCATATTTTGGTCAAAAAAAGGAGGTATAAATTGACCATGAATGAATACAATTTCCTAGGAATTGGGATAGGTTACCCCAAAAGAAACACAAATGCAGAATAATAAGTGGCAGAGGCCCTTTCATATTATTAATTGTATTTTTCAATGGCGATAATTTCGAAAAATGTGTTTTCCAATTATATATAGTAGTTGTAGTGGGCTAAATTGCCATTCAATTAATGAATCAGCATAACAATCACAATCAGCGACACAGAAACCCCCTAAAATGCTGTATTTGAAATGCCTGAACCGCTTTTACAGTTAATCATATTTTCTTATGGCGGTCGCTTTAATTTATTCACAAAATGGCGGCGCCACTGAATTCTTTCTCGGCGCTCGGCGGAAATCGGAAAAGTATGGTATTGACAACATCTGTGCGGAATGTGGCGCTTTTGGAAGAAAGTGCGCCAACCATACCCTAAGCTCCCCGAATAATGCGAGTAATGTGGCATATCATTGCAATACTACTAATTATGATGCTACTCAAAATAGCCCGAATAGCATACTGTCGTAATTTCTCCGAGAAAAAAACTCGTTGTATACGGGTTGAAGATGGGAAGGTTTAGAGCGAATTGATCAGTTTGATGACCCAGCATCGTATAACCAAAATTCTTGTCAGCAATATCAATACCTTCCTAAATGTATTGTGCATTGGTATCATCAGTCGAATACAGTTGAATTAACATTGGTACATGGATATAGTCTACGAAAAATGGCAGTTATTGAGTGCGATCGAACCATGGGTTTGATCGGATCAAAAACGATCAAGGGCTGGCGTGATTGACTGAACTGTTCATATCGTGCCAAATCGATTTTTCTCGTTGTAAATATTGGGGATTAGATCAGGAATAACGTTCAAATAATGCGAAACATAGTCAGATTATCGTAAAGGCATAACATAACATTCACATGTGTACCGTTTTGATAATTATCAATACAAACTGCTGATCGGTCATTTAGCCTTATGATGTTGGTACTCTATCAGACCTACATATTTAACAGAATCAATTGAAACTAATTAAACAATCTGAGCTGTAACCAGAGGTGGGTTGGGAAACGAATCACTTCGAATAGTGTCCACATTGTTGAGTCCTGCGTCGTGTTACGAAACCTGTTCCCGCAAGACCTTCCATACATCATGTCAGTATATACTGAACGCTCCATCAGTTACCTAGAATGATAAATGCCATCTTGGCTGTACTTCAGACTGCATATGGAAATAGACAACACAAACACAGTAACCAACCAATTGATCAACCCTGTGTGTGTTTTCCTACTGGACTGAGAGTCAAACCATACACTACAATTCTAATTTACAAGATATTCTTTATATGCCCGATTGCGATTTTCATTCTGATCATAAGTAGCTTATCACGCCATACAACTATAATAATAATATAAAGGCTGCTTCTAATTTACCCCAGCTTTACCGCATCTCGTGGCCTACTGAGATACGCACTCATCCGACATTATTCCAGCGATGGTTTATAAATACTAAAGTATTTATCCGGTAACTGTCACTAATTTGCGATGCAGTACTATTCTATCCTAACGCTACCGGGTGAATAAATAGTTTATCAAACAGCCAGTAACGAGTATGAGCTTAAGCCAACTGAACACGTATCCTGGATAAAGAAGAAGTAGCCAACACCATGCAGAAAACATTTATGCCATGGATACTTCGCAGCCATCATCTGATCATGGAATATGTAAACATTTTTCTAGGGTATAATTTATCTCCTTTCAGAAGCAATCACTGCTGGAGGTCGACAGGTTCGTCCTATTAATTCCTGCGTTATTGTAAACTGATTTATAATTTTCCTTGGAGCTGGATATTTTTGGTCAGTCAGGCGAGGTTGATGGATAATGAGTTCTTCGTGATAAATACCAACCAAGCGAAACAGAAAGACAGGGGCAAGCAGTATAAGTTAAAATAATAACTAGACGATAGCGTGAAACCATTGTTGTATGACGTCAATATCATTTTATTGTTGTTATTTAGGGGCATGCGTATGAGTTCTCTGAAATATATATTGTGATTTAGTTGAACTAGTTCTATATCGTACTACCTAAACCAAGTTACATTGTACATATTTTGGAGTGTCGCTATTCCGAATGTATTGTTTCTATACAGCTTGAATGCACTCACGATGTGCTCCATTATTTATGGTTTATTCCAGTTGATCTCAGTTAGGACCAATTACATGCAGTGATGCTATTTAACAGATGAGAAGTAATAGTACCGTGAGACGCTGTCCCCCCTGACACTACAAGCAGTACTACGTAGCATTATGATCCATACCGTTTATGTGCATTTAATTTCTGCATAATCCTGGAGCTCAATGAGCTGAACGAAAACGAAAAATAGCAAAATACATTTCTCAACCATAAACTTGAATGAAGAAATGGGTTTTTAACATAGACTTGAAAGTATTTAGAGTACATGCTTCCCGGATGCCTGACAGTAATCTGTTCCACAGATCGGGAGCGGTGTGAGTGAAAGCTGCATGTATGTTCCCGATCTTCTTCCTGGGGGGATTTCACACGAGAACAGACTTATCTGCTGATGAGCGGAGTGAGCGACGCGGTTGGTAGAGAGCGATGAGGTCCTGCAGGTAGATCGATGACAACTGATGCAGCATTTTTAGACATGAGACAGTATACGGAACTGGACCCTGTATCCACAAGCAGGATCCAATGCAGATCTGCCAGAACATGTGAGATGTGGTCTCGAAGACTCACTCTTGCAATGATACAGTAAGCTGCAACATCATTCCATCCAAGAGACAACTAGAGTCTGCACAGCTGTCTTTCATGCTCCTGTGGTCAGGAATTTGCGGACTCCGCCGATGTTGGGGAGATGGTGGTTGCATGACTGGACGACACTCTCAAAGGTCATTATGTGTTACTTACCGGTATGTTGTCGGATAGTATTGTAAACAAAACTATCGACAGACTGGAAATGTGCCAATAGTATAGAGTAGCATCCTTCATCAATGTTTATGAATATACAGAAACCACGGTGATATGGTCAAGCGAGTTGAATCATTGTTCTCTTATGTTACATTACATGATTACCAAATGGATGTTTTTGTATTTGATCGAGTGTCTGTAATTCAGATACAGTTCTAGGGTTCAGCATGTGGCTATTTTATGCCTTTCTTATAAATGATAACAATGTGTCGTAGCGAATTTCGGAACTGAATTAATAGTAATACTGATTCGGTGATTCCTTTCGAACAGTCGAACAAATGATTCAGTATGGTATTGGGAATACGGTTCATATTTGAGTGATGGGCTTGTATGGGGGTGGGGGCATGGTAGACAGTAGGAGTTCATTATGATCCTTGCATAATCCGATCTAATGAACTGTGTTAAAAATTGTCATAGAAAAGTGATGCACGTGTCAGGCTTATTAGTGAATTGCAGTTCCGAACTGATCAGGCAACTGAACATTGCTGTATCGGTATACTGTGCCTTGATGGAAATGAATATTCGCACTTATAAACGTTCCTGCATACTAATGGATTAATCTAACCATATTTCTACTGCTCGAGTGATATTAGTGTAATATTGAATAACGAGCTGGATTTTGTTCTCCTTCTAATGTGAACTACGAGTCCAACCGGTCAAAGCGCCTGCGATCAATGCCTCTGTTCGTTGGCCCAGCACTTGGAGTACCATCAACACTGAGGTTACATTACTAGTTATTCGCTATGATGATAACTGGTGAACCATTCTTGTTTATGTAAATCTATGCCATATAAATTACTAAGAATGTGTCCTAGATGGAAAGGAAATTATCCAACAAAGGCTCTAGGCGCTCAACTAAAGAACAAACATCACAACATCACAAAGTGCATACAGCGGAGAAGAGCAAATCTTCGGGAAATCGTGCCAAAAGGTTAGTTTTCATGCCTGCTTGGAGTAGCTGTGGTGATTCAGAATCCTTGACGTGATTAGGGAGGCAATTCCAGATGATCGACCCAGACACTAGGAACGTTCTATTGCTCACAATGCCATAGTTACTGGAGAAAGATGTGAGTAGCCGTAGAAGGAGGCGCAATGGATTGTATGGTATGAGAAGTTAGGAAAGGTAAGATGACTGGTCAGGTGAGTAACGAAGGGTTGCGATTCTGTGAATGATTCTACCATATACTGGGAGCTAATCGAGTTGAGTAACGGCGAGCTGCTTCAAAAGTTATGATTTGGTTTGTACGAGGAGTGATCCTGCGCGCAGCAGTGTTCTGGAGAGGATTCATTTGGAATTCGGCAGGCAAGTACTGCCCTCTTACACATACAAGAATATCTTCTGGAGTCATGTTGACCATTGGCAAATTGTATATCAGGACACTTGCATACATTTAATTATCTACGTGCACCAACTAATGATTAGAAAGCAAAATTGATTCGCCACAGTCAGTAGTAGTGAGTGTTCTTCATGCAAATGTAAGGATTGTCCATATCCTACTTCGCAATCTACACGCGGAAAGAAAATCAATTCGGGAAATATTCATCCTAAATGTCCTCTCATCAAATTACATACATCACTTTTTTCCTCATTTACCTGTTCACATGTTTCGTTTTGTTACGCAATTTCAAGACATTAGAATTGGAGCTCTTATGTGTGTCTCGCTGTTGAAATATTGTCTTTAGAAATTCGTTTTGTACTTTCTATGTAAGTCAGCTGGCAATATGCCTGATAATAGTGCGTTCTAGTTACGGTACGCTAATGAGCTTCCTCGTTTTGCAAAGTCTTAGTATCGTAAATGTCACTCTGTGTTCGATATTTGTGAATTTACATCAGGGGGAATATGTGTGATCTGTGTTATCAATGCCGCCGTCATCTAGAACGATTCAGGAGCTCCAATGTTGAGATTTATGATACAAATTCCTAGCTACAGAAAATTCCGAAGAACACTAACATAGAAGTGAAAAATAATGTAATGTTACACAAAAAAGTAATGTGTAAATGTTGGTATTCCCAGTAGTTGTCAAAGCGATAGAACAACACAAGATGAGCAGCTGCGTGTAATACCCATCTCTGCAGCTCTAGGTTACACATGTTTTATGAATCCGTTTTTATTACCTGAGGATAAGACCCACAAATATCATCATCTATGTTTCTTAAATTACGTTTGCTTCTATTCGCTGGTATGCAATTTCGCTGAATTCTGAATCAAATCAACATGGGCACATAATCCGTATCTCCCCGAAAGCTCTATCAAAATGGGTATCTACTATTCTCATATCAGCCTATTCTATAGAAGCTGAAGCTGATGGATTCACCTACCACAAACCATCAATGAAAAATGTGATCGAATCAAACTGTTAGTAAAACCAACCAAAATGTCAAGTTAATATAAAAAGGAACAGAAGAACTCCACATCTAGGTTGAATCGTTTCACATTTTTAATCATATCCTTAATAAGGTAAAATATACGACATATGTTCCGATATCCCCCGAGTGAATACAGTTGATTGGGCTTCCAATAGGAATACCTCATTGCCCTGAATGTATCGCACTGGCGTCAGATGATGTTCCAGTGTACTCAGACAAACCAATGATGTTACGCCTCTTCCACGAATTCCTTTTTATTAGACCCACTTGAGGGGGGAAAAGCACTCACAAAATGTAATATCTCAGGTTTAAACTCATTACATTTCATATGCACATGTTATTCATCGTGATGGAATAATTGAGCCCCAAATTGTAGCTGCTATGTGCATCCATCTAATCCATAGGCATCTCCCATAAGAACTACGCATGCATTATACAAATCTAGCTGGTAATGAACATGATTTATTCCAGTTAGCTGCTGGAATTCCTCCCATCGGGACGTCTATAGTGCAATGTTCTCACTATCGTAATGTAAATTCAATATTTCAGTAATGTTCAGTAGCCTGATCAGTTCGGTTGCCACCCCCAAATGGTTTAGGGATACCCTCCAAGTGTTTCCAGCTATATGTATTTATTTTCGGTACGTGGATCACACAACTGCAATTCAGTAATTAGCCTGACAAGTGCATAATTATTGTATAAAAAAGGTAACACAGTCTATTAGATCGGATGATGCAAGGATCATAATGTACTCTTACTGTCTACCATGCCCCCACTTCTATACATGTCCATCACTCAATTATAAACCGTATCCTCAATATATCATACTCTATTGTTTGTTCAACCCAGCAACAATAAGAAATCAGTATTCCCGATTTTTCAATAACAAAATTCGCTATCCCTCATAAAATATGAGGCACATGCTGATCCATGAAGAACCCAAATTGCTGCAGCCACTATAATCAATATCAAACGAAACTGACTTATCAAATTTGGTAATCATGTAGTATAACACAAGTTAACAATAATCTGACACGCTTGACCATCTCACCAGGGCCTTTTGTTTTGTTTATCTATAGTTCTCCCAGTTTGCCGATAATTCCGTTTTGTTACATTGCAATCGTTTACATAATGACATTTGAAATGATAAATGGTAGCAGACCGTAGGGGTATGCCGTGCTGTAGGGCCGTGTAGTAAACCGTGATTGAGACAGCCAAAAGCCTGAAGGACAGACATTGAAATAAAAACAACTATGACTTTCATTATTCGTAGTGATTTCATGCCCAATGTTTGTTGGTGAGATTGTCCTTATAGGCAGTTACCTCACCTGATAATATTGCATATTGGATCATAAAAGGGACAAAAGTGGGATAAGGCGGTCAAGGAGTGGCTGCAAGACGAGGTAATCATGTTTTACGAGCATCATTGAACATTAATGTCACACACACACTATGTCGTGAACCTTAATTGGAACTGAGAGATTTGCTGAAAGTAAAATAACTCGCGACATCGTTATGCGTTTAAGTACATGCTCCAGGTACCCGTGTCATGGTATAAAAATCAGGATGTTATCAATCTGAAGAAGTCGTTTGATACTTGGGCTGTCTAATGTTTCAGGAATAGCGCGGGCACTGATGAAGACAATCAACTACACGTC
Source organism: Eupentacta quinquesemita (assembly GCA_032360705.1). Classification (NCBI taxonomy): domain Eukaryota; kingdom Metazoa; phylum Echinodermata; class Holothuroidea; order Dendrochirotida; family Sclerodactylidae; genus Eupentacta; species Eupentacta quinquesemita. Next base: position 1,943 of record JAUOBX010624293.1, on the reverse strand, counting down.
GGAGTGAATTTCACTATTCTGGACAGCTTGTTGTATCCAGAGCGTGGCACGAACTATCAGTTCGATATATGGTATGCGTGGTAATTCCCCTCTTCCGGCAAATCGGTCCAAAATGCGAATTGGTCATTCTGTATTGCCTTATTACCATCGAACTGTTGGCGCAGTTGGTTTACGCATCAAAATTCGTCCTCGTCAAGAACCGACCGTTTATTTCCCTTCACTGTCTATTTATTCGTTCGATGTTTCAGTGAGGCATGTAGTATTTTGGTGATTTTGATATCGAGGCACTATAGTTCAATGTTGGGTTTAGTATTAGTTTGTATGTTGTGGTGTTGGGTATTTATTCAGGTGTATACCGGTCCGAGAGTGGAATCGTCCGTACCGATGGGTAGTCAATTGGATTGTAGAATTAATTGTCCAAATATCTTATGTTGTGTATGGACAAATTGCATTTTATCAGAAGATTAAAAGATGTAGAATTGTACGTAAGATTGAGTAGATAAGAATTGAATGTTTTGTAGGACTGAGGCAATAATTCGTCGATAGTAGGAACGCTATCTATTGGATATGGTATTTACTTGGGTTGTATACCTTATTTGCTCCCTGTTTGTTAATTGGATACATTCAAGTACCCATGCTATTCAACTGAGACTTAGTCAGACGGTAACGACGTGTGGGAATTTCTATTGAGCAATATCTTGCCATATACTTATTGTATGTTCATTTTTGTTAATTACAGGGTTTTCCGCGTTAGTACACATCACGCAACAAGATCCCTGCGTCTCTCGTCTTTTCATACCTGTGACAACATCAAGTATACATGCACTCGATAACTGCTCGTGCCTCAACAATCTCACATCGCTGTAAATACTCGAGGTGGGTATATGGCTCCGTGATGGAGTGAAAATGCCCCCTAAAAATACAACCTCGTGAACGCAAACACACAGGTTATTACACATGCAGGCAGTTAGTATGGTATTATTCATCTGTGTGTTTGTTTCGATGATCCACCCTTGCGGGAACTCGGCAGCAGTTCTATTGGAATATTCTCGCCAAGCTGGCAGATGTAGTAGTATTAGTTATAAGTTTCCGGTTATAGTTCATAAATAACTGAAGATTGCGTGATATAGAATATGATAAAACACTTCTTGATAGAGGACATCGTGCCTTTTATTAATCGTAATAATTTAATATCCGTCTTCATGGACTGCCCGTGCGATTGTGTTAAAGGCAATTACCCCCTTGGATTATTAGCGAGGCAATCCTATCCCCTGTTGTGTTAATTTGTTCAACAAAGCGAGGGCGATATTGCATTGTGTATATGTTCTCTGCATTAACGATTTGAGTAGGAGAATAACCATTTTAGAATCGATCATATTCCTAGCCTATATCAGGGAACGAGTTTAACTGTATGGATACATTTCTATTTTATATGCGGTTCGATTTTTTTTTCGCTGATCAGGTTTAACAGTTGTATGCACTAAGTAGTGTTGACACCTCGGCATTAAGTGGCGTGAGATCATCTTCACATTTGTCTAGGAGAAATCACTATGAGCACGCTGGGTAGCTTAATGACGACTGAATGTCTCCTGAGAAAATGACCAGGTAGGTAAAATATTTATTCCGTTTTATTCCGTGTTATAACTGTGGCCCCAAAGTATGAACATAGTATTGGCTGGTATGGTGCTAGCAGGTAAAAATCCTGATCGCGGCAGTTTCGTTTATTCTCTAGGCATGAACATAAGCTTAACGTAGTAACCTAGAAAAGTTGGACGCAAAGTATGGATCATTGTTCTAGTCCCACCAACAGAACTATGTCCTACGGGTCTTGACGAAGATCAGAAGAGTGGTCAAGCGGTATCAGTAACAACTAGACATGTGCAGGCGGGTAAACCGCCCACGTGTATATCCCCGCTTTATTTATGGATACTGACCTCCGGTGA
>JAUOBX010624182.1:0-10825 GCA_032360705.1 Eupentacta quinquesemita | reverse complement strand
CATCCTTTGCTCGACCCCCCCCCCCCCCCCCCCCATTCCCGGTGTTGTGGTTTTACACCGAAGCTACCACCGACGTCACATTCCACTCCATATGCTTTTGTTTTTTTTTCGAATATCGCCGACGTGAATTGAACCTGTAATATAAGCAGAGAAATCATAGTGCAGAAACATTGTTATAAGATCATGTACACATTAATACGACCACGCTCACAAGCGAGCTATAGCTCGCAGTTAAGGGGTCCGTATTAAGAAGAGCTATGTTGAATATTCAGTTTGGCTGAAATAACTTGTCATTGGAGCAATTAATTGGATCGATAGAACAAGTGTAAAGGTAATTAGTGGAAAACAATAACAATGGACTACACGGGTCAATATAGGCTGATTTCTAACATTGCTCACAATCAGAATATGCCGCTGAATATTCATTAGGCTAAGTTGAGTGTTCTAATTGGAGCAATTCGTTGAAATAATATAGAGTAAGATGCAAGCTAATTAATGGAATAAAATAACAAAACACGTGTCAATACTATACAATTAATAGCAAGCATTGCATGTCCACCTACTTTATGAACGAATCATTCCAGTAGCAGGTTGCTATCAACTCACAAGTATACAACATACGAGTCAGGCCTAAACTATACAGTTACGTAACATGGCAGACAAGAAATGAACCCCGAGCTATTATACGAGGAGGAATAAACGAAATCACATCGTCCAAGAGACAGACAATTCAGTGGCTACTCTCGCAACAGCCAACATGCGGTACCTGCTAGGAGCCAATGAAGCTCACAGCTATTCCGTCTAGCGCTTCAATCATTTTAGATGGATTCCGGTAAGCGGACCTTTCCTATAGAAATTGAAAAATGTATCCGATTCCCTGTTCTGAACCATGAAGACGTGCAAACCTAATTGTTCTCAAATAATTGCATATTATGCGCATAATAATAAGCCAGTTTACGGTTATCAATGCACATGCTCACAATGGCAATTGACATAGTAATAAATGTGCAGGATTATAATTTTACAGTCACATATAGACTTATCCTTATACGGGGTATTCCTGAACGGTCGTAACTAGCGAGGTGCCAACCCATAACTGTTATTGACATTAAGTGTGTGGGAAATATGAGTGATGTTTTGTGATCAAAGAATCCATATTTTTCTCCAGTCGAGTTTCGAAACATTGTCTCATCTCCAAATGAACGATATCTCGGGCGCTGCCAAGCAACCTTAATTCGATCAATAATAAAGATCAGCATACTACGTTTTATATGCAACCGCGAACAGGCTTATTGACATGCATGACGTAACGTTAGGTCCTGCGTACCATATTACAGGTACACACTAACTCTGGCTTATTTCCACAAGAACATAATACACATATAGTTCTCAGGCTCATTTTACATTCAGTAATGAGTATTCTTAGGCCCTACGTTATCTTTCCACAAACCCTAATCCCACGCGTATATACTGTACTATATATACTGTAGCCTATATAGCACTGTTTGCTGGAGCCCCTAACCCCCATACCCCCTTTCAACCTACACCCGACTACCACCGGTCCGCCGACGGGCCAGCAAATGTCGGCAGCGCTATCACTCCCTAACCGTACGGGCAAAGCTAGGCTATCATGGATAAAATCTATACGTATAGTCTACTACAGAGACGTACCTACTCAAAGTGACAGAACCAAAAGAAAAAAATAATTGTAGAGGGCCGGAAGTGGCCGGATATTCCTAGATCTTAACAAGTTTGTCAGAATGATGCTCACATAGTGGGCCTTCTGTAGGTGTCAACTGTCGGCCGGGATGTTCGCGGCCAGACCAGTTCACGGCATATGCGCATATAGGCCTACCGCCGCCGTTTTTATGGCATTACTCTACACATCCTAATAATAATATATCTCTTTCACAGATGACAATGTCGTAGTGACCGCACCAAGGTCATGCACAGAGTGGTAAAGTCCACGAGGAGCAACAGTTGGTTTGGGGGCAGCCGCCCCACACTGGGGTAAGTTGTTACGTTCACCTACTACTGGGCGCACAGTCTCCAGCTCAGCTACATAAGCCACGAGATGGGGCTTTCGGTCAATACCTTGGTGGACTAGGCGAATTTTACGAGGGAGGTCTGCGAGGAGACCATGGTGGAGAGCTAGACACCAATTGGAAGCCCTGGAACCCATGTCGAAATTGACGAGTCAAACTTCGACAAACGAAAGTATGATCTAGGCCGACAGCGAGAAGCGCAATGGGTCTTTAGCGGCCGTGAGAGAGATGGCCTGGGGAAGTTCTCCATGGTATGCGTGGACCAGCGAAATACTGATACCCTCCTTTCCCTCGTCGAGATGTGGATCGTCAAAGGTTCCATCTTACATTCCCGCAAATGGAAGGCCTACGATCGTCTCCCGGAGCTGTCAATCACAGTGTACAGTTCGTGAACGCAGAGACTGGAGCCTGTACGAACCACATAGAGAACGCAAGGCTCCACGCCAAAAAAATCACTTTCGGCCCGGGACCTTGCCGAGCACGCCTGGCGGCAACAAATCAAAGCCAGAGACAGTGACTAATTCTTGGAGATATTGAGGGCCATCGCCAACATATACTCCAAAGTATAGTACTGTACGTACAGTTCCTGTATTTCTAGGAACTAGTTCAATTCGTCAGTACTTTCAACGAGAAAACGTTTTTATTTGACGCCTTTCTCCAGAAGACAGTGGTCAGAAAGACAGTTAAACAGTGATGATTTGTATTTGTCCTGATGGGAATCGACGCAGCCTTAATCGCTGGCCAAGACGTGAGCATTCGCCTGTACTATAGGCTATATGCTGTTCCTACTCGTGTCGAGTCTACCCAGCCCCTACGTAGACCGCCAGACTGTTTTACGGGATCTGGAAGTGGAACAGAGTTCATTTACGCACGAAAAGGTGCGCATATCACGTTTCCTATTATTTCTGTTAATTCGTCGGCAATCCTTATTATCCATTATGAGCGAAGCTATAGCGCAATTGTACTGCAGTCACAATCCGCCACCTATTATTCACTCAAGCCAAAAAGGCAAACAAAATGTCTATCCAACCCAAATATGTTGGCATATTCCCGATGAAATATGCGAAATATAAATCATGTGCTTTTCACTGAATTATTTTGCATATTAATCCTTCTACACTGCTGAAAAACCTGATTTATTCCTCAAATGTCATATCCATGTATTTTCTGGAGATACTTTTACCTAATTATTCATCGCTGAAAATATGTAATAGCCTAACACTGTGAACTCACAGTAGGCTAGGCCAGCCTAGGCCTAGGCCTAGGCCTAGCCTGGCTTGTATTGCATCCTAAGCCTAGTCTAGGCTGAACTGAACTTACTAACTCCTCCAAAAAAACACCAGGAAATGAGTCTATGGGACAGCTCAGTTGAAGTATGCCGCCAGGGCGTCTAGCAGGAAAAGTAAGTTGCAGCCAATTCATTCAGTAAGGATTATGTATTGATAGTGTAGGGCGCAATTGCGCGAAAACCGACGTCATTCCCGATTTTACACGACCTCACACGATTTCGGACCGAACGTTCACGGAATCGGTAGCGCTATATCATGATACGGTACAACAAATGTGAGGGTATTACATTCTGCACAAATGTTCGGATTTTGGTCTCTTTTCGATCGTAGCTACGTAACCTGAAAGGATATTGGCCCAATGCCCCGGAAATAGCTTCTTTAATGTGTCATTAGCTTATGGGAAATTTAAGACTGGCTTGGGTAGATTTGTCTATTAATTTGTATTATCCATCGAAAGTAGGTCGAATGGGACCGATCTTGGGTCAAGTTTTGAATGTAAACGAACACTCTGGAAGAGAAAAAAAATATTCATGTGAACCCTCAAATGTGTTATGCTTATTCGGAGAATACACCGTCCCTCTTCGACATAGGGGTATTTTGAAAGTAGTGGGGGTTTTGGTTCAGTATGCGCTGCGCACCGCGTTCAGTATACACAAAGGGCTCGATTGTGAAAGCAAAATCGTAATTATGGGTAGGTGCATTGATTTCAAGTGAGAAATCTACCTTCTCTATCTTACATACTTACTAAGGTACGTTTTCCTAGGCAAATCACAGTTTCGTGATTATCATTTGGAAGGATTGTGCCTTCCATTCGTGTCTGCAAAATTGTATACAATTTCTGCTATGTTGTTACCGAAAAATTATGAAATTTGTATATCCCGCCATACAATTTTTGGGATTGATGTTCATGCATGCCTTCCTGTCATGTCAAATTTAGGAAGAATAGTACATCGTACCAATTATTGCACCTGGGACTCCTGTTATTGGGATTCCTGTCAACATGTTCCTGGAGAAAACAGTTGATGGCCTATCTATGCAATGACAACTCTTAACATACATATATTCTGCCGACACATTGTTCTCCTGGGACGATTCTGACCCACATTGATACACGAGCTACGGTGCATCAACATAAGCTTCACACCGATTCTCTGACATTCGGGAGAAATGATCAATTTACAAACAAATCATACTATAACGCGTTCAGATCCAAATATGTATTCTCCCTCGAGGTAACAATATAGGCGCCAGACGTGTCGGAGTATAGACTCCTTCGAGATATCTCAACGCATGCTTTTCGCTCGACGAGTTTGGTTGAATAACTCCACAGACACGTATATGCGTAATTTATGTTTGTTTGGCGCATTCTGTTAGGATGAGGTGTCTTCGGGGTATATAACTTTATTCTTGCCATATTAAGTACATGGAACTCATGTAAACCTAAATAAATATGTGGTGGAACATTTCACCTAGATAGTCATAGGCGCCAACATGTATGTGGAACTAGCGTGTGATAATGTCATATACCATAAAAACACCATGCATGTGTTCAATTAGTTTGGGTAGCAAGCAGGACTGGTATAGATCAAATTTTTCCATCCATAAGCAGCATCAAATAAATCGATTTTCGTGTTAGGCCAGCCCACATACATCGTAACATAGAGTGATATGTAATGAATTCAAATGTGTGGGTGGAGAACAAGTCACATAACCGTCATGAACTTAATTGGCAGCAATATGCACATATATTATATACAGTTGACAGAGGCTTTATGATAGCATAATAATGGTATTGTTTGGCGGGATCCACACGAGAGTTTGTATTATCACTACCAACACTACCTGATTTAATATATTTCGCTGTGGGCTAGTATCGTTCTTCATCAATATCACAATATTGATCTTGCGCAATAAAATATTATGCTCCGAGAACATAGTCAAACATGTCCTTGAAATTGGTACGTATTGATTTAATCAACTACAATTCATTAGTAGCATTTATATTTTTTCTACATTTCCTCGGATTCATATCTTGAATTCAAGCTCCGAAGATCCTAACTAGCAAACATTACATTATTCCTATGGAGTTCCTACTCATTCGAGTAGCTGGTCCATAGTTATGGAATATTAGGCAGTTGAAGACCTATACTTTGTAAGAAAGCGTTTGAATAACTTGTTTCTTCCTTTTCTCTGTACGGCGCCTTTGAGTGTGTTTACACAGTATTGTGCGCTATATCAAGAACTTTCTGAACCTTAACCTTATCCTTGACATTTTGCACGGGACACTCCACGTTAAATAACATTTTATTACATATCATGTGATATTGATGTGCACATATGTAGCTAATTAGGTTCCGAATGCAGTAAGCAACCGAGAATCGAAATAATAACACACCTATACAGATATGTTATGTAATAAAGTAATGATACAATTATCGGTCATCCTAACGCGCAATACGTTTCCTTCATAGATGTTGGTAAGCAGTGACAGTGAGCTAGGCAATGACTGAATATACCACTATTATTACACTAGGTAATTGATGTTGTCTTGCTGATAACATTTTGAAGAAGCAGTCCACAAGACTGTGTCTTGGTATAGGAGTTGTTATTGATGAATAATGTACGTTTGGGTTTCCACCAGCTGTCAAATATACATGTAAGCCTACACATCCATCTTGAGATCACCATGACATTTGAATATAACGATCTGCAATAACTTAGTTTGTATTAACTCCCGAAATTTACCAATTTCATTTAAGTTGTATCAATAGTCATTTGATTATGAAATGCTGACGCATGCAGGCCCAACTGCGACTGTCGGGTTAGAAATATGTCTATTTTTAACGCAATTGAATGCGAAATCGAGAACCGACAACCTTTGTGGAGCATTAACTTCACATTAAGGTCAAGAATCATTCTCAGAATGCTTTATAACAAACATCGTACGTATGCTCGCACGAATTATCACCTTATTTATCTCGCAGACCGGAGACTCCTGGCGCCAGGAAATGATATCTGAGACACCTCACGGTCATCGCACTGCTTACACATTAGTATTATCATGAACGGAAGAAATGGATGAATTATTTATTCCTTCCGAAAAGGATAATTGGTGTTTTCATTGTATTTGTGTGTGTGCGTGGGTATGTGTGTGTCAACCATACACTTTCTTGTAACCCGGCTATCTCTAAGACCGCAAGAGTTATCAACTTCAAAGTTGGCTTGTGGCTCTGGCATATCGTGTAGATAAGCCCTATTGGGGTTTTTTGCCCTTCAAGATCACCTATGGATGAAATGTTGGAAACATCAATAACTCCTGAAGGCAGGGTCGCCAATGGTTGATCTTTTGAAGGTGGGGGTCATCTCAAAACATAACATCAATGATATCCAAGGTCATTGAAGGTCACATATGGGTAAAAACTTTTAAAACTGCAAACACTAGTTCTTTTGGCAATAACTCCTGAAGGCAGGGTCACACATAGTTGATATTTCGGGAGTAGTTGTGACAGTTGAAAACGAAACAGTAATGCTATCCGAGGTCGAAAACTGTAAATGCTAGTTTTTTGGCGATAACGTGAGAACGGATAATGCCAGAAAGAGTTGGGGGGAGCGCCGTTGTGTTTCGCGAGTTGACCCGCATCTGTGTGACCTTTGACCTCGAACTGACTTTCTTCCATTTTTCTGACGAATGTCTTCATGAAGTCGAAAGTTTTCATGACCATTTTTGTATTCCATGGTGTTTTCTCGATGAAAATATGTAAGGGTTGACTTTGGGTGCGGATGTATCTGAGGTCAGAGTCTCCATGACGTTAATTAGTAATCCTATTACCCCTTATCATGCCCAGGAATTTTCCTGTCTAGGCTCAGTGGAAGGGCGAGGCCCTCAAGCCCTCGAGCCCCAATTCTCCTGACTGGGTCCCCCCATCCCACTGCACGCTCCAAATACCGATAATTTCTTTGTCACCTTCGTTTTCCAGAACTGGGCCAAGGAGTTCGTGTTATCATTATCACAAGGTCTGTATCGTGTTCATGGACGCTAGCGTCTTGGACTCTAGTCACATGTTACAGTGTCCCCAGTATAGCCCAGAGTTTATAGCACAGATGGACTCCTATCTACTACCGTACTCTCCACCACTGTTCTCACTTATTCTGCCTGGATATGATCATATGCCATTATCAATTTCATAATTTACAGCGCTTTGTGGGCTGCACGGGGTGTAGCGGTTGTGAGCAAACGCTGGGCGTGCGAACATGGTTCCGTCAAGTAACCAATGATCTGGGATATTGCACAAAGCGCTTAGGGTCCAATGAAAGCCAGGAATTGGTGCGCTATATAATTCTGAGCGTTGTTATGATTTTGATGATTACAAGGTCTATAGTGTGTTAATGGACACTAGCGTCCGGACGCTAGTGATGTCACCAGTATAGACCAGTTAGAGTTGCAATACACTGAGCTATCATCTATCGGAGTGGTGTGGACCCTGAAGGATTTATATTTGCAATGTTAGTTATGTTCTGGGACCATCAAGGTCTTAGACAAGCCTAATTTCCTAATACAATTCTTCCTGGACATATGAGAGTACACCAGTGGTGGTTGAAAACATAACATGATGGGCCATCCATGGAAGACAGCCTAATTGATTGCAAATGCAGCCCATGTCACGCAGATAACCTATCGATGTCTGATTGCCTGGTAATTTATGATAGCTTCGTCCTCATCCCCCCACACCTGGCCTGCTCCCCATGCCACCCATGTACCAACGCCTGTAAAGTATAACAACCTATTAATGTAGATAACCCAAAGATGGGACGAATTAGGAACTTCAGATTTGAGATATAGGGGTCATGAAATATGTTCATTTCATTTTCGCTGTTTTAGCTGTTCATTAGAACATGGGTGAATGTGAGTATCAATAAAGGCGACCATATAGTCCAATTTATTCCGGGGCCATGCCTATAAAACACTTCACATTCCTTGGTGTCCCCCATCCACCCATCCAAAACCATCCTCACCTGTTATGCCATCCTAGTACAATCCACTATCTGTATAGATACACTGCAAGATTTTCGTTTTGATGGTGTCGTCATTATTTGGAACTCCCAGCACCCCACTCCCACACACCTGGTGAATTTTGTTACTATTGAAGTGTTAACGGTGTAAGTGACACTGTCTTGTTGTTTAGTCATTTGTTTGGGGCGGTTTTGTATCAGCTTCTGTGGCAAGAAAAATAGCTCAGGTAAACAATGCTAGTCAAACTCGCTATTTCCAAACAATGGGTTTAATGACAGTTGTGAGAGAGTTTCCTGCATGTGGCAGAAGGTAACAGTGGAAGATGTGGTCATCTGGGCAATCACCAGTAGAGTGTTGAGTTCATTTAATGCAATTTCTGAAGCATCCCCATATAATTCATATGGAAGGGAGTGTGGGGGAGGTGGGCTGGGGAAACCAACATATTGAAGGGCACAAATAATGGGTGCTGGGGACGATTGAGAGAGGTACAAATACATTTCTGTATTACACGCCTGAACTATTATTGACCTGCATTTGGTATTTTGGGACACGATGTGTGACATGAGGGTTGAATTGAATATTCAGAATGCCTAATGTTGGAAACCAACTATTGTTCGTTTTAGGTATTTTGGAATTGTGAAGAACATTTTTTTTTGGTAATATTACAAATTTGCATTCCGTCATTGGAATATTAGTATGGGAAAGTGTTTGTGCCATATTTTTCTCGTGTACTATCTGCCAGGGGATGTATATATTTTGTGTACATGTTACATATATACTGGTCAGCGGTCATCCATACCGAATCGTAGTTATCAGTGATTTTTTTCCGTTTAATTTCATTCCATTGCATATTGCCAATTTTTGGCAAATATTAGTAGTTCCCATTGCTACTCAGTTTCAGCTTCAGGAACAATACGGTTCCACAGTATTGTAAATGAGCAGGGGTATACATAGGCCGGATAATACAAATTGGCGAGTTGATTATATTTCACAAGTTGTTGTATGTGTTTGCATTACAGAGGTGAACAAAATGAGTGTGGGGGGCTCATAGGGGTCAGAAACCCCTCGCCCACTACCCTAGTTAATCAGTGCGGCTAGCTTAATTCACTTATAGGTCCATTGCTTGAATTTTGATATGCGTACGGCACTCGGTATTAGAACACGTTTTTCTGTGAGCCACTCCAGGCGCGTCTGATCCTGTCTATTTAGTAGTTATGATAAACTACACACACTGTTTGGTTGATCGTTCAGGGCGCTGCTATACTGAAATAGTGTTAACATATATGCGGGAATTCATATTTCAGCAATATACATCATACTGCATGCCACTTAGTCATAAGTTGATCCAGCAGATTATTCAAGCTACCTGGACTAACATGCAAGTCGAAAGTTATTCGAAAGTTAGTCGAAAAAGGCACCAGATAGACTAACGCAAAACTTAGTCATAACTAAGTCCATCACTTATAAAGGTTAGTCCAGCAAGCCTGACTAACTGGTTTGGCGAACTATAAATTAGTCAAGCGAGCTGGACTAAAGCGCTTGAATAACTTAAGAGTTAGTCTAGCTAGATTGATAACATAAAGTTAGTCGAACGAGGCACCAGATAGACTAACCTTTCTTAGTCTAGCGACCAATTTATGTTTCAGTGTATATATGTTCTCTAAATGTGGAATAATGTCCTTTTGGAGTTGCTAGGTCACGCGAGGAAACTCTGTGCGATATGTAAGGCGCTCTGGTCTTTGGAATTTTCCACATTTGTGGGGGTGACATTAACTTAAGCTTGACTGAGAAAAAATCAGCAAGTGTCATGCTGCCACGATACACACTTGACCTGGCACGGTTGACAATCGACCTCACAAACTAATTCAATGCATGGGGTTTATGGTCGACCGTTACCATGTATATGGAATTAAGATATCAAAATCTTTTATATATCTAATGATGGTTGACTGTGTGAATATTACGTTATATAAATCTTTATGTGACAGTCATGCGAGAATAACACTTAAGACAATTTAGACCACTCATTACCAACAATTTAAAGTGCTCAATAGTCCCTAAGACATATTAGTGATGTACCGTCGGTCGATCGTACCCGCTTAGCCAACCATATCGAATTTTGGTCGGACGCATTTTTGTTACTCAGGTCATATAATTCACGATTGGGCCACGGTAATGAGTATTCGAATTACCTGAATAATCACCTGATTGATGCGAGTAACATTTATTCTATATTTATGTTCATTTTCAATGATATGGTGTACCTTTGTCCCCATGGGCCATTTTCGGCCGAAATTTACATCAAAACGCACAAGAGCGTGTGCGAGCAATAGGGCTATTATATGATTGTACGGGCTTCCGACAATCTTCGACGAAAATGATGGGACACGACAGACCCGTAGCACAACCGTAGTGCGAAAATCGTGGAACTGAAACCCCCACACCCCCATCCAATGTTGCGCCCAACAAACGCGTTGTCA
>JAUOBX010624072.1:0-15523 GCA_032360705.1 Eupentacta quinquesemita | reverse complement strand
AAACACCCTCCCAGATACCAGAAATTGGCATTTGCGGACCTCAGAACTAGTTTCAAAGTTGTCTGAAAATCCTTCAGAGCTAAGATATTTTTATTGTTAGTAGGCCTACTCATTAAGTGATTTCGAGAATAATAATAATAAAAAGTGTGGTGTTCGCCAGAAATATACAACGAACCAAACTGAGCTGTACCACCACCTGCGCGCGAAATGTTCCCTCCCCTCGCCTTCGAGGCCTTCGATAAAAAAAGGGCTCCAAACAGAAAATGTGGACGATTGTTCCGATCTTTTCTCCTCGAATTGGACCCATTCATTGTACAAGTTTCAGCTCCAAAAATAGACTTATACTTCCTGTTGTTGTAGAAAACGAGGGGGCACGTGAAAAGGAAATGACTTTTTCGGCATCTGTGCATTTTCTACTGCCCAGTCTGGCTATCATGGCCAGTCCTACGTTACTATATTTTCTGAAAGGCAACGTGCTACCATCTAGAGTACTGATCACTGAGCAGTAATACCGCTGACGCGGAGCGAACACGAAACTTGTACTAAAATGCATCCCAAGCGCGGGAAATGGATTTTGCATGCTCTAGAAGTGGTAACCAATGGTTTTAAACAATCCTTCTCCTTCTGTAACTGAAAATCCAGAAATAAAATTTTGCTCGCAATTTCTAGCTGAGTATGTAACTGAATCTATTTACAAAATGTGATTACTTGCCTCACGATAATTTACAGAGTGAACAATGGTTCCAACTAATATGATTTGATGTGTGTGTTCGGCTAATAATTGAGGACCGGGAAACTGAAATAACGCCTCGTGAAATTTCTAGCTAAGTCTGTAACTGAATTTATTGTTAAATTGTCATTAATATCCATCGGGTGATTTAGAGAGTAAACAAGAGTTTCCATTAATATGCTCCGATGTGTTGGCTCGACTACCGATCGGAAATGGGGAAATAAAAACCCACTGCGTGCGATTTCCAGCTCTGATAACTAAACCTTTTTTGTCACCGATCTATTCCATTTGTTTTACGAATTGTAGAAAGAATCAAAACGGTTGAAATTGTATTTGGGACAGACACTGAGCAATTGCTGCTTCATTTAATGTTAGTAATGGATTTGAGAGGTGCGAAAAATACCGACAATTGTTCCATGCTTTCCCGTTCTCTAGATTACGGATGCGAGATCCCGACTACTATTGTCTAGTCTATGTCACGGAGTTACCTTCCGTGATTTTGTGCAAAATCGCATCCCGCCTTTTAGCTCAATGAGTAGTCCTAGACCTACTTCGATCATGCGTGAATGATCAATGATATTTCAGAGGGAGGATCCAGACGAAGCAAAATCTCCACTGGGGGGAGGGGGGTATTTTCATGGGGACGTGCGCCCCTACGCCCCTGGCTACGCCCCTGGCTACGCCCCTGGCTACGCCCCTGGCTACGCCCCTGGCTACGCCCCTGGCTACGCCACTGAACCCCATCACTACCATACAGTGGAATACTCATCTCTATACCGCCATCGAAAACATGTTAGTTGCGGTCGTTGCTCTTCTGGCTATTGCAATAATGCCTAAATGAGATGTTCCCTGCAAGTGGGGGGAAAAATAATAACATCCGGTATTCCCTCTGGATAATGTCAAGCCGCCAACGTTGTGCTTGTTCTGAAAAAAACAGATCCCATAGCCAGTAATGCCTTCGTTACAGGGTTCAGCTCGGGCGACATGCATTGACAGTGTGGTGTTGTTACCTTGTTTCTGTTGAATTGCATTTGGAAGGTAGTTCGGAGTCACCCCATAAATGCAATGTTGTACGGATCTAACACTAATGTCTCCATTGGTGGCAAGTTAAGCTGTTTGCGTATGGGTGGAAGGTGATCGTACCTATCGACTCGCAATATAACACTTTTGCAATACGGGCTTAATATTTGTTGCAATCAGGATAGAGTAGTGATAGTATCTTTCGAGAGAATTAGAAATTGGAACTACAATACCGGCAGGACGTGATGAACGTAAGATGTAAAATCCCAGTAGTTTCCTGAGTCTGATAACACTCCAAATATGGAATATACGTTGTACACATACTGTCGAAGACTTTACTGGAAACAAATAAATCATGAAAAGGCAGTGATTTTTGCATCAGGGCTTTTGGTAAAGAGCTGAATTGGTAATGGTGGCCTTATTCAGCAAATTAGGTAATTAAAAATTCGTATATAACTATATGCGACTAAGTTGAATGTGCATCCCACCTAATGAATGGACCCGCTAATTCTGATAACAATACCCATTGACAGTCGAGAGCAAACAGTTGATGAATGTCTCATCACTGCTAGATTATTTTATCGCCAATATGCTTTGTTAGAGTCTCTGGTTAGCTGGAAACTTTGCTTGAGTTCCCCCAGCCCGTATTGCACAAGGCACTCGCTCACGTTTCCAGAATCATTCAAACCTCCGACGAGACAGTTGTGAATTTGCAATTTCAATGATAAAACCGGCGAAAACGAACACTAATTATTAATATCAAAGCTTTAACAGGTTAATTGCATTTGAAATTGTCGAGTCTCGTCGGAGATCGTATGAATCAAAAGGCATTTATTAACAAAAATCCATTCGACAAATTACACCTGACATCCAGCTCCTCAGAGATCAGTTGAAATACGACGGCGTCTGATATCCATCAGCCAAATGATTTATTAGCTATTAGAAGAATATCAAACTTGTTTGTGTGAAATGGATAGATTCAGCATTCGTTGTACTAATTCTCTGAAATAAACCAGTGTTGCAAGCGTACGGTAATTGGATTTAACGAACGAGGTTGGTATAACTCCCACACCCATTATCGTTAATGTGATCCCGATATGATCAATTGCAGCCATCACCCGCAGTCACTTGATAAATCTCAAAATTATGCATAGTATTTTTGTTGTTAACTGTGGCAATAAGGTGCCACGGAAATGAAGTACTGGCCCGTGCTGGTAGGTTCCAAGTACCAGATGCCGGTTTATAATGAAACAATCAGGGGACAATTAGGCTATAATTTGCTGATGGTTATATATTGCGTGTTATAATATTAAGAAATCTTCATGTATACGACACGTTATATAGGTGGCTAAGGGAAAGAGGATTTCTCAATTGTCAGTGATCGTTAGGGTACACATCGATAAATTCCGGTAGAAGTCACAGTATTCCAGTCATTGCTCTGAAGGCTCAGAATGTTTTGAAGTGCGATCACAAGAACAATTCATTGTTACATGACAATCCCATAGTCATTATGAACATTGCCATAAGTTCCAGATACATCGTAACTTGTATTTTTACCACACACTGTTGCAGGAGTAGAACAGAACACCGATTATACAGTTTCCATCACACGAGCTGTCGAACTATGTATTGCCTGACTAATAATCTTCTAGAGACAGGTAATCACGATCGGAATCCTATCTTTTCAATCATGAACATTGACGTTGGTTCTAGGTATACATATATGAATGACCTTACTATGTAACACATGTTGTTTTATGGGCAATAATTGCATTTCTCATTATAGGTGGTCGATCTATTGAACGACCTGTACTCCCTCTTCGACACGATCATCAGTTACTACGATGTGTACAAAGTGGAGACGATTGGGGACGCCTACATGATTGTGTCCGGTCTCCCAATCCGGAACGGGGACAGGCATGCCGGCGAGATTGCTTCGACTTCCCTCCACCTTCTTGAAGGTGTCAGTAAATTCAAGATCAGACATAAACCGGATCACACGCTAAAACTGAGGATCGGTATCCATTCAGGTAACGGTGACTTATTTTGGATATCTAAGAAGAAAAAATGATTGTTGATTTCCTTCCTCTGACATCATGCACTATTCTGAGGCATCTTAGTCAAGTCATCAGAGAGCGTGGTGCTTAGGGGTTCAACTCATTTGTTTGGGTTTGAGTCCATGATTTTCATTGAACGCTGTATCTAATAGAAATGATTAGTAGGTAGGCTATGTTGGATAAAGCTTTTACTGGATTGGATTAGCTTAGTCGCTAGATCTTGGAATTGGTGATCAACAGGCTGTGGAGGGAAGTAGTATCCATGCCAGCCAACTTTATCAGTGTGTCGTCAGACAATGCACTCCAGTCATCATTGAGAACCTTGTCCGTCCAGTGACTTGTAAATAGTAACGTGGCAGACACACGGGGCGGGGTATGTGCAAACAGAGCAGCATGATCTGCGGACGACATAGCACGTGTTTGACAATTCACTATTGGTCATGGATAATAGCTTTGACCTACTGAATAGGGCGCTAAACAAATGCGGTTTACTAAGTTTATCAGTTTATATCAGTGCATTTTATTCAGTCCAAAGGCGGAGGCGATAGAAGACACATGAGATGCACCGTTTTCACGATCATCCGTGGATGTCTGATAAGTTGACTTCATTGTGAAGAAGCATGATTGTGAGATCATGTTTTGTCGCGAATTGAAAATGTGCTCATCTTCAATTTGCTGTAAGACTTATGGTTATCAAAGAATCATCAGATCCAATAGCTTCCTTGTAATTCGATAGATAATATTTCCTACTGATTCACTGAAAAACATTGATCATATTTATGATCCTACTATGCCGATACATACGTCATTAACAAACCACGTGAAACATATCCGTCATGCTCCACATTATTATGCGCTGCAATGAACATGAAATATGGTAGCAAATTACATTATGTAAGGTCATCAACGGCTATGCCTAACGTATGTGAGCGCACAAACAAGCCAATGCATCATGTTGTGCATTCCATTATAAACATGGGACTTATCTTACCTCCCCTGGGGGCTTCTACTCGTTTATGAGTCTCAATCGTTCAAATCGGATCTGGCCGTTGGGGACAATATAATGGCATATGTCTGTATATCGGAAACCTAAATCAAATACGCACAAGAACTACCAACAACATCTCAGTATCATGTGGCAACATGTATCGTAATCAGTTGAGGCTCATGGCAGTTCATAATGTGCAGTGGGAGCTAACGAATTAGTAGCTATAGCGCCGTGTGTGACGTACTCGGTGTTTAGTTGCGCCCTGTAATCCACAATCGTAATTGCCAGTGAGTGTATTTAAGTAAAATGTACGTGTATGAATATATTAATTTCCACGTTAATTCCTAGCTCCGGATCAGAGAGTGTAATGAGCATATCAAAAACTCACGTTACACTTTGGTTTAGTCTCCTTACGTTAGGAGATCCACATTTATTTGCCCTGGCTAAACATATATTTTAGTGACTGGATCTGTGTTAGCTTGCCCATGTTCCATTACTACATTAACCCGGGTTCATATGAACAACTGCATTGCTATATTTCAAAGTGCTTCATTGGGTAATAAGTTTATTGTTGAATATTGTCTTAGTTTGTTTTACCAATAATAACCACCGCCAAAAGGAAGCGACTACTGCACTCTCCGTAGGAAACCACAAATCATTTATCAGTATTTTTCTTTCAATTGCCGGTTCTACATCGCATAATTACATCTCATATAAGCGCTGCAACACACGGGTGAACGCTGTTGGAAATTGAAAGTTATAACTTCAGTTGGAGCAGTTAATTTTTCACGAAGGTAAATAATCATCTCATTTCCTACCAATGGCAGAACCTCGTGAGGAGAATGCAGTTGATCTTCTTTTTGTCTTGATTCAGTAGCAGGTCGTCTGAACAGATGGATAGCGCAGATGAAGGGCGATTCAAAACACCAAAGTGATGCTGCCTTTGATTCCTACTTTCCTAGGCGGAAGCAAGACACCGTTCTCATTATCGTATTCGACTTGCTGTCCTAAGGTCTACTTCAATACATTCATGAGTAGAAATGCACACATTTCTTTTCATCTGATAACGAGGAACATCATTGTTACCGTTAGTCCGCGAAAACAAATACAAATTAAAACACATGTACATCGATGAACCTATATATGCTTTTTAATTATCTCTAGGACCCGTGGTGTCAGGGGTCGTTGGGGTGACCATGCCTCGTTACTGCCTCTTTGGAGATACTGTGAACACATCTTCCAGAATGGAGTCAAATGGCGAAGGTAAGGAATAGTTAGACTATACGTTACGTATCAAAGCCCGGGTCGAATTGCTCTCGTGTTACAGCTATACGTTATGAACTGAAATAGTTGTATAATAGTTTCATCAGTGGTGACAATTGCATTAGCATAACACCATTATTGCAACTGTACATATGAATTCCTTGCGATGCATAACTATTGACTGCACTAAGGGTTTGTGGTGGGTTTTGAACTATGTGATCTGCGATTTTATCTTAGAATGTCGAAAGTCAGATAGTATGTTTCTCACTCACTCACTGACTCCCCGATAGATTATCAGTGATGATCAGGTCCTGTGATGTACTGCTTGTTTGTCGGATGAGAGCGTAAAGTGCAGTTCCTGAATACAGGTTGTGATAGTTATATCCCTGCGGGACAGCAAAGTCTTCAACTGGTGTTCATCAAGGATCAACACTAATATGGTTCTTGTTCAGCGTTCAGCGACTTTTTAGGCCCGTGTAATTGAAACTTTGCAAAATTCCAAGGCAAATTAATTGACTTGGAGGAAATAAATCACTACGTGAACAAATTAAATGCTTGGTTATCTGCATGGTATTCACTTTACTTCGCATTGGAGCAAGTGACAATTACAACAAATGCTTATTCGAAGGATTTGAATGTTTTTTCCCGCAGCGCTGAAGATCCACTGTAGTCAGCCGTGCAATGATCTACTCCAGAAGCTGGGCGGGTACAGGTCTGTGGAACGCGGTTTCGTACAGATGAAAGGAAAGGGTGAACTGCTTACATATTGGGTGCTGGACCAGGATGACGGATATCAGCGGATGACTCCTTTTGTCGAGAAACAGGACACGGTCTCCGTGGTTCAATTAGGGAATAGGACATCATCCAGCACTCGGTTACACTCCCCGCAACTACAAGACGGTTATGATGCGATGAATCATAGACCAGAAGAGTCTACCAATGTGAACATGCCAAACACAGATGGTGGAGCCAGTGGTGACGCTGCCACCGATGAACTAGTACCTATGCTGACCAGCGATACAAAGGAGGAGGACCTTATACCACCACCCGATGGTGCTCGAGGATCTGGAGACGTGTGCATCCAACTCGAGTCACATGACCCGGGCAGAGAGAAGAAGAACAGCAAGGCCGATTCTGGTATCAGCTTCCACAACGATATGAAGACTGTATTATGAAGTCAGATATGATTTGTAACGACCAACAGTATATTATGAATGGGTAAACTAATGCAATATCTTCTGAATTATGTGTTGGTACTATCGAGATGTAATCGGAAAACCGACTAATACTGATCGTGTCTGTGTGCTAACTTCGGGGGCACACTTTTTAGAGAGGACTAATAGCACCACTACAACTCCTCCATCGAGATAGAAACATGAAAGAACCTCGGTGTTGATTGGCGGGCCTGACAACAAGTTTCCCCTCTTCAGCTCTTGTGTATATGATCTCGAAACTGCCGATCACTACACTCGACACGGGTAGTGACGATAATGCACCGGCTATTATTTGTGTGGTTTGCATATATACATGACTTCTACAGCAGCGTGTGCACTCGTACAATTTGACATCGTAAATTCATTTAAACTGACGATGGAGTGAACGCATCACCAATCTCGACACTTGTATATGATAATCAATATGAGGTCAGCATATCATACTAACTATGTGAAGCTAGGAAATAAAATCTGTGTATTTTATTTGAATCTCATTGTAAAAATTGTCCCTTCTTATCGCAATGCCAGTTTCTAAATACAATGTCATTTGCAAACACCACTATTTGAACTGGCGATTGCCTATGAAGGTTTCATCTCTATTCCATAATTTGAGTCCGCCTCAAATATGAATATTTTCTCTTAAGATTTTTTTTTTTAACTAGTTTTGTGTTGCTTCGCTATTTTAGTGGGTGAAACGTAATAACTCTCTCACAATGTTCATCTGAATTGAAGACGTCGCTGTCACTAAGGTCGGAGGAGAATGGTATACACTTTGGGAACAATGATATCCCCCATGGACTCTCCATCTGCTGGCTTCCCGCAAAGTAAAACAGGTACTTAATGCGGTGAACTACATCTCTCCAAAACGAGTGCTATGGTACTTAAAAAAAGGACCAAATGAAAAAATGTAACAGGGCTGTGCTTGTTAAAGAATGATGGATAAACGGCACAGGGTACATCTATTGTTGAAGTAAATATACGGATGGAAATGTTTCGATATAATTTGGCCTCATATCATAGAAACTGCGTGTTTTGTTTCAGACGATGCGTGTTGTCATTCGTTAGGATGGGAATATTCATTTCAAATGATCACGTAGTTAGTGATAATCAATTCATACCATGGAGAGTGATACATGCAAACATTTGATGACACGCCAAAAGTACACTGTAACATAACCGAAGAACCTAATGTCAAGAAGTTTCCATTACGATGTTTTCTAGAGGTAATGTGGATGTATAATTTGTATTCATTGGTGCTACTCAAAACAATCCGTAAACATGCTTTAGTGCTGACGGGGGCGTCAGTAACAACGGTAATTGCTGCAAAATGAGGTATTTGAACGACCAGTTACTGTAACGTTGTGTCGATTCGTATTCGGTCATGACGGTTGCTAATGTGTCTCTTATCGGTGCTACCTGAAACATTTCGATAATTTGCGTACTGTTCCTAGATTGTGTTCCTAGGGAGTTAGTACCAACGTTAATAGCTCCTTATGAGACTATTAGAGATATATGTCACTGCTGAAGTTATCAGGGTCAGTGGGTTATTCGTTCGGTCATGTTGTTTAATCTGAGTGTGAAATCATTCGAGAATAGCCTTGATTTGTTCTTCAAGAACTGCGGACGAGTTCTGTAGGCATTGGTCTTTTTCACTTTCGGGTTGTTGTGGTTTCGCGGTCGTTTATGAGGACCTTCGTCCTTCCTGACCCTTCCATACTCAACTAAACTGTGTGTCAAATACTTATTCCAAGAATTCAGAAATAAACTGACACGTTTCATTGGCCTGATATTATGTCCAGTTGACGGTATATTGTCGCAATATCATTTCTGAATTCGGAAGGACTCATTGAAAACGGGGAACATAGATTATTTAAATGCGTATGTCTTTTCTTATTCCTACGATAAACATTATAGATCTATCGAATATTTATATCATATTTATTATCAATCCGTCGTTGATTGATATACTAAATTATATATCAAAATTGCTATTTTTACGAGCAAAGTCATTATATCGCGTTAGATGTCGATATGGTATAAATAATTGATGAATGTACATTATTTGTAAATTAACAATCGGTGTTTGTTTCATAAACGTAAAATAATTATTGTAAGTGACGGAATATCCATGTCCTTATGGAACCTCTACAACCATGTATAAATACATATGAATAAACACTTGACTATAGAATCAACACCAGACATGTCTCCTCATTAAATTTCTCTACTTTGAAGAAAAAAAACACTATGGGAGGCATGCAGTGTTGAATTATTCAAGTTGAAGTAAGACAACATTATTTTGGAGTTGGGCGAAATATATAAATACAACTGATAACCACATTAGACAATGTATATACATCACAGTCCGTTTTGTCGGAAAATATGGGGATGCATAACAACTGTTTTTCTTATAGAAACGTTATATACACTGACATACGAACACACACAATGGCCCATTGACTGAAAGGGAACAACAGGAAGTGTGTACCCATAATGTATCCACAATGCAGGGCAGCGCCCCCACCAAAGAGATGCTACGCAAAAGAATGAGAATCCATTTTCTTTCCATCCGACAGCTGCAGTTGAGAGTAGGAGGACACACACGGAAAGCATAATTTCAAGCAGGCGTAGTGCTAGGAAAAACGAACAAACGTAGGTCACGATGGGAACGAGTTTTAGGAGTGGCGGTCAAGTGACATCGTTATTAAAACGAACGACCTTTCTCTGAATACGATCAACAACATCGAGAGCTCTTCCCAAATAACGCAACCCTAGTGCATGAGGTGGCGAAGGCTTGATAGCTATACAGTTCATATGAGTAGTCTATGATGAAATACTCGTGATCTTCATACCGGAGGGTAAACTGATTGATGAAGAGTATAGTAATCTGCCGATTATAGTAGTGGGGGTGTGTGGTGGTATACCACCAATGCCTCGATATTTTCTGGGAACTAGTCGAAAAGAGAAGGCGAGTTATCGTCCAAGTGGCTTCCTGAACCTGTAATATTCCAATCGAATTATATAAGTAGAGTGGCTAGGAGGACCACCATCATCACACTTTTCTCCAACAAAAGTATAGCGGCCAGTGAGATATATAGGAGTCCTAGGAATAACGTTTGGGTACAACCTTGATGCACGACAGCGTCGATAAGAAGAGCACCGTCTACCAAAAGGTGGAGCAGTAGTGCAACCAGGGAGAAAGCTATCAGTTTGAGCAATGAGGTCAGGACTGCATGGCGGCAGGAAACATTATATAGACTAGCAAAAGCGAAAAGGGGAGAAACGTCACTCCAAGCACTGGGGAGAATGGTAGACGATAACCATATAGGCACCCCTGGTTAGCCGTCTCTGGGGATTCCGCCAAACGTTAGGAACAATACAGGTATAGGGTTATTGAAGCGCAACATGTCCACACTATGCTCAGCCATTGTGGAGTGTTTCAACGATTCATGCCACCCTATCCGTATTTATATATTATATATTTATATTTATATTCAAGCGTCTGGTGATATTATGGTTTGGGTGTGTGTAGCTGCCGTCCCCGCCGCCGCCGTCGGTAACTTTGGGCGTTAGCGCAATAACTCTCTAACACTTAATCCGACTGATTCGAAACTTGGTACACATGTCCGCCCTAGTGAAATCCTGGATTCGGCTTTGTCAAAATTGGGTAGATTGATCCTGTGAAACATGACTCTAATTTCGAGGTAACTGGATGTCAAATGTTCGAAATTTATGCAATTTTCCAGAATTTGTCGGATTTGAACTACAATTGGTACTGACAAACATGATAATAATTGCATGTACACCTGGGTCCTATTTAGGTCATCATGTGTGATTTCACTGACTTTGTCAGATTAGAACAACCCTTTGTGGATGTGGACTATAGTTGATTCTAATCAATATTTGGGTCACATGGAGGCCCCCAGAGGTGAAACGACATGAATTATGCATTTTGTCCAATCAATATTCATAATTGAGGTGAGGATATACACGTGGGCGGTTTACCCGCCTGCACATGTCTAGTTGATGGTTGGTTTCGCGCAATGTTGCATTTCAATATATATTCATCACGTGAACTGTTCGCATCAGTGAGATTTAGGGTATTTACCGCCATGTAGTTCTTACGAACAGTGAAGTGTCATATGATGAACAGATCCAGCAGCGCCGGCACCCGAAGTTTTCAATAATTATGGAAAATGTCGGGATATTACCCAAATTCACAATCTTCCCCCAAATCAGGAAATTATCCTCCAAATTCTACATTTTTAAAAATGTTGGCCCCAGATTGAGATAAATTCTCAATTTTGTGTCCTTCCACCTCGTTGTAGAGTTTGAAGTCATTCGAGCCTTGCAAGTCTTCAAAATCAGGAAAAACGTCAACAAATTTGCCAGATTCACAATTTTCCTCCAAATCAGGGAATCCCCTCCAAATACTGCATTTTTCAAAATTATGGCTCTAGATTGAGAGGAATTCTTTGTTTTGTGTCTTCTCACCTTGTTGCAAAGTTTAAAGTCATTCAAGCCTTGCTGGTGTTCAATATCATGAAAAATGTCCGGAAATTAGCCAAATACAAAAATTTCGGAATTTGCAGCCAAAATTGAGTGAAAATCTATAATTTGTATCTTCTTGCTGCAAAGTTTGGAATCATTGGAGTCTCGCTATCCTCGAATATCATGCAAAATGGTGAAAAATCAGCGAAAGTCTAAATTTGTGGGAAATTCCTACCAAATTCTGCATTCTCCAAAAAGTCCGCATACATTCCTGAGGAAACATGTATTGGGTGACCATTTACCCCTGTGTAAAAAAAAATCCGGGTGGGGTATTCACAACTTGAAATAATTGGGAAAAACAACACAAAATCCGACGGACACACAAACACACACACAGAGACACACACACAAACGGAAACCATTTTGCGCGTACCTCTCCACTGGACCATTTGACACTCATGGGTACCCCATCACAGGATGCCTCTCAATGCGAGTAACTCCACCAATATAATCGTTACTATAGCAACTATTGCTATGACGACCAGCAGCAGTGATTATGGGTGAAATCATGGCAAACTGACTACAATATCTCATCCGGCCTTTTGGGACCAATCAGATAATTACCCTTCATAGAACTATTAGTCAAACAGAAAGTAACACTAATCGCGGTCCCGATTATAAACGAGGGCGAAATAGCACGTGATGTACGTTCGTTTTTAATAACTCAATGGGCGTAGCTGTTCAGGTTTTACCATTCAATCTGTCTTGGTGTTCGAAATGGAAGCGAGCGTAAGATTGTGCTGTACTGATAGAACTTAATCTTTAAGTAATATTATGTTTCAAACATGAGCTACATGACTACGCCCTTTCACATATTAGGTTGAATTATTTCATGCTGTGCCTTATGCATTATAAGGAACTGCCCAAGTCACCCCACAATTACCAGTTTTCGTGGAGTGAGTTTCCCAGCCTGAATTCAGGGCTGCACGAACTGAAACCCAAAGCTCTCATTTATCTCTCCTGCACTGTAATTTGAATAAATCAGCCCACTTCTAGTAAAAGTTACGGTATTTAGCGCGGACATGAGCTCTGAAACGAGTGGAAATTTGGGGCTAATCTCACAGTGGCATTCGGGGCGTCATTGGAAGTTCAAACAGCTGATGCGCACTGTATCGGAATAAAGGGTATTTTCTGATTTGCTGCTTTTCTGTAAAGCCTCTATTATAGTCTTCGTTGGGGCAGGGGATTAGGGTCAGGGATTAGGGTTAGCTTAACCAACCACATACTTCCTTCCGAAGCAGTGCGCATTGGCCGTGATCGAAACATCACACAGCATCACAATTCTGCGATGCTGGTGTATAATAAAGACATTCAGACTTACGTACACTGGCAGTCAGCATGCCAAAGACGACCCACGATATGATTGTGTTGAGACTGCACTTTACGAGTCTGATTGTTAATATCTCAAGAAATCAGAAACTCGCCAAGTATCCCAATTTAATTAATTTTACTGTTGAATAGGCTCTCGAATTGCGCCTCGGTAAGAAATGTGAACACGTAATAGCTTTGGTGCGAGATATAATCTAATATTGTGTAGCAAATATTGTAATTGCCTTCGCTTCCCTCTGAATATAAAACGACGAATGGCGCTATCGAATGACCGCCCTTTTAGATGCCGGAATCACTAAAATATTACGTTACTAGTACATAGCGGAATGCTACAGATCTGAGGACATTTCAGATTAGTTTGTCGGAGAACTATACGAAAGAATAATCCGGAAACTTTTTCTGGATCATTTGTTATTGCTGCCTATTTAGAGTGTATTCATAAGGGATAAATACACTAATTCTGGTTAGGTCCCACACTCCAATCAATAATACACAGCGTGACATTGGGGACCGGAGAAATTGAAGTGCAAACTGATTATTCCTCTTGCAGGGATAAAGCTAAAGTGATGTCATGATACGTACGGGTCATTAGTCCAAAATAAGTTAACAAGTAGGCCTACCATCCCCGTGCTGGAAAATGCAAAATTTACTGGACATATGCAGGCAGCTGAACAGCCCAAGTGTATTCCCGCAATAACTAGAAATCTCGACCTCTGACAATTGGGAGAAAAAAACCATATGTCAATCAAACAACTGGTAATGTTCGGGACAATTTGTGGTTTATCCACTAATATCGGACGAACTTGAAAATTTCATTTAACCTGTAAATAGAGGGGAGCAATTATGCTGCACTGCCCACATTTGATATCATCCAGGATTTTACTACAGCGGTGAGAGACGGTGGCAAAAAACAACATAAGCCCTTTCAGAATATATAAAAATACGGAACGGACAAGTGAAAAATCAGACAGCAAAAGTCAGCAATGGATTTCGCATCTGCAGCACTATTATCAAATGGACAATGACAAACAATAGCAATAATTTCACTCACAGTCTATTCACAATAGGATTAAGTCCCAAATGTCTTCAATTGAAATTTACTTTACACATGAAACCTGACTTAGTCACTGAATAGCATTGTAGGTCCCCCTCATGCATACAATGGACTTGCTAATATAGTTCATTGATCAACAGTAGGGTTGCTGGTGAAAGTCAATAGTTTATCTGGTGTTGTGATGTTCTTTTGATAGATGCAGGGATAACAATTTTTCAAATATCCAATATTCATAAACAATGCGGGATATACACGTCTATGGCGTACCCACCTGCCATGTCCATTTCACTCTATTGGTTTTTGTAGACATGTCTGTAACATATTAGGGCGGGACAGCAAGAGTACGTTCCCACATTCGGGACCCTCATAGTTGGGAGCCACCATATCTTACGAGTATTATTTGAGATTGACGAAACTGTTATAATGTTATTGTGAGCATCTAGTACAACCTATAAATGCCCGGGTCGATTACCAATCTTCATCCTCAACTAAAAAAATACTATTTTCGTATTTGAAAATACGGATATAATTTCTTGACCCTGATCTCATCTAGACTGAGAAAATACAATTAAGGGTGTGCTTCTAGTTGTGCTACAATGCACACGATTGTACCTAAGGCTTTTTCCGGTGAGGATCATCAACATTCTTTCCCAACTCAATAGTCTCCAAATCACCGCATGAACTTTATGAAATTCAATGGTTTCCAAATAGAGGTAGGTGCTCATGGGGGACATACTATCTCATCGGAATACACCTGGGATCATCTAAAGATGCTACAAATTGCGGGGGATGCCTCTCCCCGTGGACCTCCCGCAACAAGTGACCTAAGTGTGGGTTGACTCAGGATTTGCCAAGCCAAAAGCAATGGGTACCAGCAGTCAGAATAATCATGAGCTATTGAGTTGAGCTGTTGCCATGAAATTACGGTGTTCTTCAAACTGAGACCGTTAGTGCGGTTAGTCTAAAAACATTCTACTTCCATATAGGGACTGCATATATCATTACTCTCCTGGGAGAGAGGAATGTGGTGACCATTTGTAATGACATGGACATGCGAAGATCATATATCCGGCGGCGGCATGGTCTCTCATATGTATGTTCCTTCATCTCTCTGAGGGACGCGCCAGCGCGCCTCTTGTAGGATTCCTTCACCTCTGCACGAGAGTCGCGTACGTCAGTGCGTCCGTCGTAGGGTTCAACCATCTCTATGAGGGTTGCGTCAGCGCGTCTCTCGTAGGATTCCTTCACCTCTATGTGGGTCGCGCCAGTGCGTCTGTCGTAGGGTTCCTTCATCTCTATGAGGGTATATGCATCTGC